>WMED01004738.1:0-20326 GCA_019650415.1 Pipa parva
CTCACTTTGGACTATCGTGAATTCCCCCCTCAGTCTCTGCTGACAAAATGTAAGATATTTAGCTTTAAAAATTGGGCTTTTAGGCACACTTCCTGTATATGTATTATTATGTATATGTATTATTTAAAGCACCATAAAAAAAATGGTGCAACAGGGTACCAAGGTCTATTTAACAACATGGCTGTTATCAGCAAAGATAAAAACAGACAGAAAGCAATACAATTCTGGAATTCCACTTCACAGATAACATTTTTACAAGTGCTGTATTTTATTAAGTGCCATGTTAATCCAAATGGGGCTTTTTGTTGTGTGTGTCATTGTAACTGAAGAATCACCGTGACGACTAAGGGGGGAATTCAGGAACCTCCGAAGTGAGGCACGTAGTGTTCGCCTCACTTCGGAACAAGTGACATGCGCGTGCTGATGTCCGCGTTCAGGACATCAGCACGCGCATGTCACTTGTTCAGAAGTGAGGCGAACACTACGCGCCTCACTTCGGAGGTTCCTGAATTCCCCCCTAAGGCTTCTTTTATCCTATCTCTGTGCAAATCAAAATGACTCATTCCCCATTTATACCTTATAAATTATTAAGGTATTGGCTGGCACTGGTATTTTTAAAAGTTCATCAGATATGATTTAACAACATTAGGCAAAGGTTTTCACAAAACCTTAAGCAAAATAACCAGTAACAAATGAGTTAAAACCCAAGTTCTCTGTACAAAGCCAATTGAAAGCCAAGACGACTACTAATATAGCTAAAGAACTAATTAACCAGCAACAATCTGTTACCAAAGTCAAATTAGAAGGTTCTGTGCATTCCTGAAACAAATAAGAGACTTCAACCTTACCAGCTGCTATCATCTTGTCTAACCAGCAGATGGCAGCAAGATATCACATAAAGTAACATTTATTAACACCAGGCTAATGTGTCTTTGATGATAAAACTAGCTCAGTGCTGTTTATAGACATGTCAAAAATAAAAATGGTCAATTTAGGGATGATATCGGATATCTGATTTAAAAAGACATAATATAAAGCATAAATAAAACAACAACAAAAAATCTTTAAATATCTCACAAAAAAACAAACAAACTATTTCAACCAAATTCTTCATTAAAATACTTTGGTTTTGCTCTAATACCGCAATAAGCTATGCTTCAGAGGATAACCTAATTTAATTTCCTCCTCCTTTAAACTTTGTATTATTCTACACACTGCACATCAGCAGACTAGATTAACCACTGTAAATGACAAAGGTGTTTTAGGGGGTTATTCAGGAAGCTCCGAAGTGAGGCGCGTAGTGTTCGCCTCACTTCGGAACAAGTGACATGCGCATGCTGATGTCCTGCGCGCGGACATCAGCATGCGCATTAAAGGGATTCCCCTCCCGGCGAGAGCACTCGAGTCTCCTCACCGGGAGGGGAATCCCTTTAATGCGCATGCTGAGGTCCTCGTGCAGGACATCAGCATGCGCATAACACAATGTGCAAAGTGAGTCGAACACTACACGGCTCACTTCGCACATTTGTGAATAAGGGCCTTAGTGTTCAGAATGTTCACTTGCGTTGTTTTACATGGAATGATTGCTTGCCAACATGCCTATATCAGCAGAGAAATTGTTCTATGCATACCCATAATACCAATGGTTTCACCCTGGCACTCATCTTCATGGAGTTGTACGTTCTCTCCATACTTGTGTGTGTTTCCTACAGGTGACCCAGTTTGATCCCACAATTCAAAAACATAGTGGGATAATTGAAGCCTGGCTATATTGGACCTAGTGTCTGTGTGTGTCTGTGTGTGTGTGATTGCATTGGGAAACTACAATGTAAGCTCCACACAGGCATCGACTGAATGGTTAGTCTGTCTAAAGTGGTGCGGAAGATGTCAGCATTCTATAAATACATATAATAAACTCTATCCCGGGAGATATGAAGAAAGCAAGAACAGCTGATGCAGCAGTGTATTGTACTGCTGTAATCAAACAATATACATTAAGCATGCTAAAGTTATCCTTATACAGAGAGGATCAGATGCTGCATTTTAATTGGATCCTGCTTACGTGAAGGCTCCATCATAGTTGTAGTATGGCTCATCGTTAGAACGTGAGCACTTCTTTTCACCACTTCCAATGCACTGTTTGCACAAGTTAGGCTGAGTGGCTCCAGGGACACAACTTGCTGTGAAGAACTTTGAAACCGCTGAATGGTATAAACAGAATGAGAAAGTCTTAGGCCTTGCCTAGGCTAATTTTTTAGATTTGGAGTTCAAGACAACAAAACCAAACTAATTTGTACAGTAAGGGCAAAATGTATTAAAATCGAAAATATCGATATCTTGATTCCGGCCGATTTTACCGATATTGCGATATCGATATTACCGATATCAGCCATTTTGCTGTATCGTGATAATGATGTTACCGATATCGCAATATTGAAATTCGATCGAAATCTGCTAGTCTATTCATTTCTATGGAAAAATCCATAATTTTGTTAAAATTTGATATCGCAATATTTTCACAGTATCGATACCGGCGATATCGGCATATCGCGATATTGGTGGAATTCGGATGATATCCGTAATATCGATATTGCAAAAATATCGCAATATTGACATTTTCAATTTTAATAAATTTCGCCCAAATGTCAAGTCGACCTGTTTTGATTTGTTTTGCCACATTTTGCTGACTTCTTGATGCATATTCGCTCTTTTCTGTTTCACTGTAATTTTCAATATGACCAATTTATAAAGGGTTGAATAAAAATGGTCAGGATTGAGATCATCAAACCCGGCATACTTTGCACTGTTTTCAGTGCAGTTCCCAATACATTTCAGATACGTAATATCAACAGGTTATTTTTGGCGCAAAAACACAGCCAGGTGTGGCAAAATGTCCAGACTATCCTCATAGGGATTAATGGATTTTTACCAGCCTCAATTAGGCAAACAATTTTAGCTGACAAAATTCAATGAAACAGTATTTTAAAGCGACAAAATGGCAATTTCGATGTTTTATTCTAATTTATAAAGGATTGTTAAAAATATTTCCCCATCAAAACAATTTTTTATCAATAAATATTGATCGGTTCACAGGGGAAACTTTGCAGTATTTTTCTATAACATACAATACTTTAAAGTGCACCTGTCACCTCAAAACTCCAATACTAATTTAGGTTGTACTAATGAAATAAACGTTTTGTAAAAATATCTGTATTTTTTTAAAAATGTACCTTTATACAGCATTTCTCTCTGTCATCTTCCCTGTCAACCTGCATCTTTCCTTCCTGAGTCGGGTAGGCGGGGCTTAATTATTATTGACATTGTAGATTCTCCAATCAGATCCCTTAAATCATAATCTAGCAAAGATCTGATTGGAGGAGCTATAATGTCAATCATCATTTAGCCCCACCCAACCGACTCAGGAAAGAAAGATGCAGGCAGACAGGGAAGATGACGGAGAGAAACGCTGTATAAAGATACATTTTTTAAAATACATATATATTTACAAAATGTTTATTTCATTAGTAGAACCTAAATTAGTATTAGTTTTGAGGTGACAGGTGCACTTTAAATTAGAATTTCACTGAATGATTTTTATAAAATGATTTTGTGATTATTAAAGCAATGATGTTGGATTATTGTGTAAAAGGCATGTACCTGTGTCTGTTTATTGAAGCCCGACATCAGTGTGAAATTGAAGCATCTCAGGACCACAAGAGATCTTGGTCCCATTTATCCAATGACATCACACCTGACTGACACCTGATCCATTACACTTAATGTTACAGAAATATGCTATAGAACACATTCAGGGGAATTCATTAACAAGGGCAATCTTTCCAGAGGGCTAATAACCTATTTCAGCCTCTTGCCGGTACAAGGGAACCAACTATGGTTGCTATGGGTTACTAGACCTCGGTAAAAAACTGCACAACCAGTTGCCTACACAGTGAATAGCTCAGTAGCAGTGGTTACATTACTTGGTAACCAGTCCAGTTACCAATCACTATACATTGCTCATTAGCTCACCCTGTTGCCGAGTACTGTGTTCAGTATGACATGTTGGCCATTATTTTCAGTGATTGCTGCTAGTAGCCCCCGAAGTTGACCATACATTTTATAACCTGTTGCTCAGTAATCCACCCATTAGCTTCCTGCTCCATAGCCCATTATGAAAAGAACACTAGTAAAATTTGTAGCAGAAAAAGTCTGTTTCTAACTAAATTACCCCACTGGTCACTGCCCCTGGCATTACTGGCATGCAAAATCTGTCATGGAAGACTTTATAGATGCAGTAGACAGTTGTTTTAAATAAAAATTGGTGACTGGAATTGAATTTTACCAGTGTCTATGGGCGGGCCCACCTGTCAAGCCCTTCTCCTCCCTTGTCAGGCTCACAAATTACATTACACATCACGTAACGTGATGTTTCCAGAAGGGGGAGAGCTTCTAGTGAACCTGCACAGCACCAATTCAATGCTGGGCTGCACTGCTGCACCCTTTACTAATATTCATTTTATACAAGTAAAGTTTATGGCTGCTCCATCACTAGTGGGACCTACCATGAGATCCTCTGATGAGCCATGTCAAACCCTATACTTATGTATATTTATGTACCTTTTTCCAAAGATTCAGATGAAGGACCTGCCCATTTCAAATATTTCTTTTCTAGAAGAAGTCCAATAATGATATTCCACCCAGCAGTCTTCCCAATTCCGGTATGGCATGACCTTTTAGACTTTAGTTCAGCAAATGTAAACGTGCTGGTCTTCTTTACCACAGCTACTGCATAGTAACATGTATCTGTTTCTGCAAAATATCATTAGACTATTAGTATTTTATACTTATCGCTGCAAAATAATGCAATGCATCTCTGTGAGTGGCTTAGATGTCAACTAATAAGAAGTACTAGATGCTAGAGAAGGATATCCCTCTCATATTATATATATATATATATATATATATACTGTATATATATAATGAGTATTGTAATACTTGGTGATACCTTTTTTTATTGGACTAACAGTCAGTTTAGATAGACAAGCTTTTGAGAGGTCTGTTCTCCCTTTATCAAGTGTCAAGCAATACTCAGTTTATAAATTAGAAGTGAGTTGCAAAGCCATGAAAACAGGCAAAAAGATATTATACTAAAATAAACAAATGATTCAAATGATTGGAGCACAAAACACACACACACACACACACACATATATATATATATACACATACACACACAGCATATATATATATATATATATATATATATATATATATATATATATATATATACACACACTCCCTTCTGTTTTCTTATACAGTATATTGGAATTAGATAGCACGTTCCTTTTAATCTCCACTTTTACAGTCTGTTCGCCAAATAAGAGAGGCAGGAGAGTTGGTAGAACAAAACATTAGAAAATTGGTATACAAATTCATTACAACTACGTTTTCTCTGACAGAAGAAAGACTTATGGTGGAGATCTTCACTGATACATTGAGATGCTTCAGAGCAAAATATTTGAGTGAAATTTAGGGATATTTATCAAAGTCGAAATAGGTTTTTTGAAGGCCTAATGGTGGGAAAACAGTATATATTTTATTATGTTGGTATCACTTATTTAAAAATGCTGTTTTTGACATGTAGAAAATCAGTTTTTTATGAATTTTTTTTACATCAAAAAGTTATTTTCGATCTGTAAAAATCAGCAAAACGCTTGATAAAAAGAATCTAAATGATGTTGGGAATGTAAAGAGATGCCATTAGCATATTACACTACAAGCGCAATTTACGTGATTGTAGCTGACCTACCTGTGTGCGAGCCATAATTTTCTGCCATGATCGGCTTCAGATCATAAGGATGGAGTGATCCTTTGTAAACATCTCCGCCATCCACACAGATTGCATCTGCTATGTCTTCCTTAAAACACACACAGATACTTTTCATTTGATTTTGAAACAGTTACTGTAACTAATTAATATAATTTTAAAATCCATATATCAGTACAGTAGGTATAGTCCAAAAGTAATATGGTCAACCAATTTTGCACCATGCATAGAAAAAGACTAATAACATTTTTCACATGTGATTAAATCTGTGGATAATGACCTTAATGAAAACGAGTACACAGAAATGCTATTTTGTGCACAAGATTTAATTTGGTGTGCGCTTTAAAATAATTTTGTCCACAGAATTCTATTTTGTGCACAGAATCAAATTTTGTGCATAACATAAAAACCATTTTGTGTACACAATTTTATTGTGTGTGCAAACAGCATTTTGTGTTATTTTGTGCACACAAATGATATTTTGTATACACAAAATGAATTTCTATGGGTGGAAAATATCATTTTGTAAACAACATTATTTGTGTGTGCATTAAATTTTGTTTGTTAATACACATACAGTGGGTGAATTTTAAATGTCTTCCTCTTTTATAGGTAATGTTGGCATACAGGTTTACTGGTTAAAGGGATAAGCTTGACAGCTACTTTTTAGATTAAAGATAGATTTGTTCATGGATTTAAAATGAATAGCTTTATAATAGGATGTGCAGATTATCCCTTTAACTAGTTTAGAATTGTGCCACAGCAGCAGCTGATATCTGGAGCTAGGCAAATTAAATACTAATTTTGTCTGGGTAATTAGGCTATTTGAAGTTCTGCTAACCTATACAGAGACATTCTTCCTGAGCCATTAGTGTCTTTTTGACATCCCTTTCATGGAGTTAATATCACAGGTTGTAAGAAGTTAAAAAATCTTTCCTTAATATAGTTCCTTGCAGCCTGCTCCCAATACGTAACATGCAGTTAAGTTGCCTTGCTTAGTTACAATAGCATCTATTCAACTGGTAGCAATTATATTCTGTTTTAATGTGAATAACATAATAATATTTTGTGATCCTTCAGTAACTGTTAATGCCTAAAATCACTTTCTTATATACATACTTGAATGGTCTTTAAACAGTCATCGGTGTTTGTCTTCTCCACACAGGACAATGTGATTTCTTTATTCACACAGGTGTTTACTAGGTCATTGCACTTCTTGAGTTCAGCCTTTGATTTCACACACCAACGAACATGTTTTCCAAGGCACAAGGCTAATTAGAGAGGAGAGCACAAGACAAAAATCCATGAGAAATATAAAAATTTAATAATAGCTCATTTGCATCTAGAGCAGCAATGCAGGGGGAAAGCAATTCCGGAGGAGAAACTTAATTCTCAAGAAAATAAATGAATGTACATACTTTCTGAATGCAGATATTATTATACTAAATGATTTTAAAGCTGTGCTGTCATAAACTGCAGTATGACCAATGAATCAAAGCATTTGTAACTAGGATCCACATCTACTAATACCTGGTGTCATTAGTTCATTATTTTACTAAACTTATCTAGGTGTTGACATATTCAAACAAATCCATAGATTTAGTGGAATAGCATAAAAAAAGGATTAATTTGCTTGCTTCAACTTATCTGTCCTACGTTGATCTGTGACTGAGATAGGTTATCTATAACTGAAAATTAAACAGCAGGATACAATGCTATAAACAAACCATTGTTTTCATGAGTGCAGTCTAGTGATCTTATCAGCACAGTGCTTAAAATAGGATGCTTGTGCAAAGATAAAAATGGTAATTTTATGAATATAGAATATCTCCAGTCAGGGGTGATCCTGGCCCTATTGGTGCCCTGGGCACGCCCCGCCGAATACAGCCAACCAGACCCGAAGCAGCCAAGGAGCGCTGTCGCAACTTACCTCATCAGAGGAGGTGCATCACTGGAACGCTGTTGGAGGTGAGTAGGGAGTGCAGGGCAAGGGGTGTTGCGGGGGGGGAGGTCAAGTTTAACGATGGGCGATGTGGACAACAGCGCCCCTCAAATAGATTGCACCCTGGGTCGTCGCCCACATCGCCCATAGGTAGAACCGGCCCTGTCTCCAGTCATTAAAACAATAGGCTGGCAGATGTAGCCATTCATTGATCTTTGGGTAACAGCTATAGATGTGATTGTTTTAATGACTAAGTCACTCATTGTTTCCAGCTTATAAATTTATTTAGGCCTTTCATGCCATCAGAGTTGCAAATGCAATTTAAAAAAATGTTTGATCTTGTGCATCTGTTGTTCACATTCTGAGTTTGTCTTTAGAATGGCAGCCATAAAGTAAATGAGGAAATGCTGTGAGGTTCTTAGGAAGAAAGTTTCGAGCTACCTTTGTGCATGAGAAAGTTCATTAGCTAGCACAAAAAGTAAATGCAGTACTTTCATCTGATGTACATATATGAAATGATAGCTATTAACTTGCAAGCAACATAGATATGCTATGATAAGTTGTAGAAACCAATCTATTATTATAAACAACAATTAATAGTAACTTAAACGTGCTTCTTCTCATGTATCCCAATTAAGCCAAAAAAGAAAAAAAAATACCATTTTGATTGGGGGGTAGTTATTGCTACACCAAACTTGGAAAATTGTTATCTTTTTAGTTCAACACAATTTTCTGTATTATAATCTGTAAGCTTCACCTTTTTTTTGCTGGTCACAGCCATCTTTTATCTGTTAAATAAACAATCGCCCACTCTGCCCCACTGTTTACTATGGAACTTTAGTTAATAAAATGACAGAAACCAGCAAAGAGATGAACACCACAAACAATAAAAATCATTCAACTTTAAAAATATAACATTTTTTACAAGTACTGCATGGGAATAACTGCCGTGACAGTCCAAATGAATCTTTTCTTTTTCTTTTTTTTTTTTTTTGGTGTTAATCGACCTTTAAAAATATCACATTTTCACTAAACATATATAAAAAGTTTATCACAAAGATATGGATTTATGATTGAGATAAGTAAAACTGAATAACTGCAGAAAACTACCAGAACCTTATTCACTTACCCAGCATGCAAAGGCACAATGCTACCCGAAAAGAAGTAGCCATTGCCCTTGAGTCTCTCAGGACTGAAAACTGAACTGAGTGTAGTAAAATATCCTCTGCCTGGTTTTGGAGGGATCATCTCATCGTTTGCTGCCCTTTTATAGTTTAGTAGCTGTGCTGAGTAATCAGATTTTCTATTCCTGCAATGTTTACCTACTGAAATTTCCCAACAATGTTCCCTCCTTTTGTGCCTTCCATTGATTCCTGTTGAGAGATGAACAAAAACATACTTCAAGCAATTCTGCAAATCCTGGAATGGGCTGAATTAACCTATACTGAGGGGAAAAGTAGGGAATTTAGCGGGAAATTCCCACTCAGCTACTTTAATCAATGCCAAAGCATGTCTTTCAGTTCTTTGCCTGAAATCTTATAATTAAATTCAGAATGGGTAATAAATACATTCCATTGATGTATCCAGTTACCCTGCTGCTGGACTGCCTTCCAGAAGCCCATATTTTTCTTGCTTAAAGAAAGAGACCAGCCATTAACAGTAACTTGCTGCTTCCACCATGAAATGATTTTGTAAAGTGTATTGCTTGCGACTTGATAAAGGGAGTGTATATACAGTATATATATATATATATATATATATATATATACTTAATTTTAGTTGTTTTTAACTTACAACCACTTTCTTACAGAGGTCCCTTCTTTCTCGCCAACTTCCTTCTCAAGTGATCAATTAGGAATCTCATGCCACTGACTTGATCCATGGGCTTGAGAATTCTGAAAGAAAACTTTCAGAAAGAAGCAGGGGAGTGATAACTCTGAGAAGTCACACATTTGCAAGGTTCTGATTGGTTATTTAGAATTCCCAAGCCTTTCAGCCAATTCCCTGGCATAAGCTAAACTGCTGAAGAGGAAGAAGCTGAGAAAGGGAAGCAGCTGCAGTAAAAAAAACTGTCTGTAAATTGAAAAAAGATTGAAATTAGTAACTAAAATAACAATGAAAAAAATTATTTAATAATTACAAAAGGTTTTGCAAATCATGGTTGGTGACTGAACTGTTCCTTTTATGATAGCTATCACTAATAACAATTACTAATAAATCAGTAAGTGAAGTTTTCACCATGATCCTAGTTGTGCCCTCCACATGCAATATGCACAGTATTACTATTATGCATGTAGCATACAGTCAGTGGAATTCATCAAAAGGGGCATTTGTTTACAGAGGTCTAGTAAACACAAACAACCAATCAGAAGTTGTCTTGCTACTTTATAATAGAGAATGCTAACTGCTGATTGGTTGCTATTGATAACTAGACTTCTGTAAGCAATTGCCCCTGTTGATTAGTTTCCATGAGTGTGTAGAACTATCTGAACCTTTGCATCAAAACAAGTGAATTATAAATTGCCAACATCCTTTGGAACTTCACCTTACATTGATCATCCCAAAACCTAGGTGCAACAATGCCCTGCATACATTCATTTGGTTCTTCTTATTCATCACTCCAATGGGGCGAAATTTAATAAAATCGAAAATCATGATATTGAATGATTTTTACCGATATCGCGATATCAGAAGTTTATCAATATTGCGGTATCGGCAATATCAATATTGCGATATCTAAATTTGAATGAAATGTTTCATCTGTTTATTTCAATTTAAAAAATCCATAATATCGCTGGAAATTTCGATATCGCGATATCAATATTGGCAAAAATCATTCGATATTGCAATATAGGCAATATCAATATTGCGATTTTCGATTTTATTAAATTTCGCCCTTGCAAATGTTCTTTGCCTACTCACTGACACTGAGTTTGGTAGAGCTTAAGATTCAGTGTATTTCTTCTTTATATTTGAAGTTATCCCGAAAACTTTCGTCATTTTACTATTTCATTTTTCTTGGCAATGATTAAGAACATAGATGGATTTGATATCATCATTTTTTTAATCCTCTTCCCTTTTCAGACAAACTATGGCACTTCTTGACATTTTCCATGTTAAAAATCGTATCTTATTTGGCAGAATAGGGACAGTTGGGATGTATGGGATGAACAGACTGCAGTGAAAAAGACATTTTGACAAGAACAAGATACAGTTTTTAGCTATGAGAGGCATGTAAGAAACAGAGAATTCTCTGTAGAAGAAATAGCAGCAGTCATATGCTTATATATAACTTCTGGCTCACTAATTTAACATAGAGTACTTACTCTAATAGTCTAAATGCCTGAGCTCAATGATCAGGCACATGCCCACAACCAATGGGGCAAAGTAAAGCACCTTCTAGCACTATTTGTTGGGTAAAAGACTTTTGCTAATGCTCTGTTACACTTATTGTCTGTATTCTATGTTTTTCTCTAGGAATCTGTAATATGACATACAGTACCTCTGTAACAGGTGTACAGTATATCTGCCAAAGGTGGGCAAGCAGAGAACTTTTATACAAAAACTTACATGTAATAAAGATGTGGAGCACATGCTCTAAAACTGAGCAATATATCATGACATAAATTAAAGGGACATTAAAGCATGTAAAAAAGTACTTTTTATTTATTGGTAACCTAGTTTTAAATACAACAAGTTTTATATGATTATGGTAAATGGCAGGTTTAGGCTTACTGATTTTGCAGAATAGCCATAATAATTGTAGAAAAAAACAAGCATTTGGGGCTAGTTATCAGTGGAAACTAGACCTTCCTACTGTTATCTTTGTGCAGTCCATTACTTGTGTGCAGCATTTGTACTACTAAGCAGCTTTTGACCCTGAGCTATTTTAGGCTGCTTTTCTCCAGTTTTTCAGTCTCTCACAGCTGCCTTGCACTAAGTTTCCAGAAGAAAGTGAATTTTGTGAATTAGTGAATTAGTTTCAGGAGCATGCTCATTTAGTGATCTTAGCCCTTGACTGAGGGGAAGGGGCTGGGATTAGCTTAAAAACCTCTTCTCCAATGCTTGTTTTTACTACTATTGCTATGACTATTCTGCAAAAACAGTCAGCCTAAATCTATCATTTTAACATTTGTGGTACTTAATACTAGATGGACAATAAATAGAAAGCTCTTTATTTAAAGGCTTTATTGTTCCTTTTATAGAATCCATATACAGAAAATATGCCATACTAACCACATGTACATAGATAACTTTCAAGAAGCTCTGCATGAAAATAAATATTAAAAGCACATTCCTGTCTTAACTGGATTCCATCTGAAAACACATATCGATACAACATATGTGAGTGTAGTTTTACTGTTTAATATATAGTGTATAGACATACTGCACTACTGGTCACTTTGTTTTTTAAAGGGATAGCACCATCTATTCTGGATTTTGTTGGAGACATGTAGATAACTGTACAGATGCACCGAAAGCTAACAATTAACTAATAAAAGAGAATTATGCTCAAGCCCATAAAATATCAGTAAATGGGTCACCATGTGAGTCATAAATGACCACAATATGGTCACAATACCCTTTATGCCACCCAAATAAAAGGACAACTTATTATACTATAAAGATAATAGACCTTGTAAGATAGAGAAGATGACATCAGTAGAACTTCATGTCTTCCTCTGTGTTGCACATAAAATAAATGCTATGACATTATTTATGGGTCATCTATGCTTTGCCAGAATGCAAAGGTCATACAGTATACTCATATGTATTCTGTCTTAGGATTCAATGGGCATTAGTCACAGCAGAAATAGTATAGTCAGGGGACTTCATTAGGGGCAATTGTGTACAGTTGTGTACAGAGGTCTAGTCACCCATAGCAACCATTAAGAAGTTAGAAATAGAGAGCTATAATTCTGAAATCCAACTTCTGATTGGTTGCTATGGCTTACTAGACTTCTGTAAAGTTTGCCCTGTTGATGAATTCCAATGTTTCTCTTTTATTTTTTTTAAATTAACCTTCTAACGCCATACTTCATCCTTGCTAAAACTACAGGGGATACTAAGTAGATTACCTAATTCCTTATTCTTCATTGAATCTGGACAAATCAATAACTGTTAACAATTAACCCATCTTGACATTTCTCATGACAAACATGAGAGATTGTTGTCTTTTTGGTAGAGAAAAAAACATAACTTGGCAGAAAGGCTGATTATTTGCTTTTGCAATACCTTCTTTCCATGGCGCGAATAAAAGACAATCCTCCTGTGCAATTATTTATGTTACTGTTAACTGTGTGCAAAGGTAATACCAGCTGAGAGAACACCAACCGCTTAAAACAAATACCCAGAGGGTGCTTGGAAGAACAAGTAAAGATATATAGGATGCTATTTTATCAAGTCATATGGAAAAAACTGATTTTAGTAGTGAAAGAAATTTATAACTACTATCTAATGAGCTAAAGGAGAAAAAAACAGAACTCCAAAATTAGGTGCACACTAAAAACAGTTTTTATTCAGTCCAAAAACACTTCCAAAAAGGTGACTAAGGACAAGGCAAAGAAAATGTTAAAAACACTTAATAGGGGGTAAGCACCCCGAATAACAATAGGTCAGCATTTAAAGTATATCCCAAATATCAAGTATCACCTGGTAATAAAAGTAAAAAAACCTGAAATAAAACATTTTGGTAATGGTGTTTGAATTACCGTGACTTGGGGTTCAGGTAGGTGTAATGGGAATCTGGTCAGTCACCCTTGTAATAAACAGTTGCCAGAAGTCAGCAGAGCAAGGTTGTCTTAATAAGTAAAGAGGTTAGAGAGTCCAAAAAGTAAATGTCAGAGGTGCTGTGCTGGTACTGTGGTGGCTGTAAGCTATGGAGAGACCAGTTGCTGCCTATAGGTACAATGCCGGACGCGTTTCGCTCAGGACTGAGCTTCCTCTCGCGGCAAGTCACCTTTTTGGAAGTGTTTTTTGACTGAATAAAAACTGTTTTTAGTGTGCACCTAATTTTGGAGTTCTGTTTTTCTCCTTTAACACATGTTATCCAAACTCCAACAGGTAGCACCTATTTCTTTACCTAATTATATTGAGTGCTCACCCCACCTCTCCTTGCTATACTATCTAATGAGCATAAGGTGCATTGGGGAAACTCAGGCTAGCAGTAGAGCATGGGTTATATCTGGGACTCTACCATCTGAGACAGAAGTTGTGTTGAGGCCTGATAACATTTAGGAGCTTATTGACTAAAGTGAGAAATCGAGAGTCGAATTCTCAAACAAAGAATTTCCATAGCAAATCTGGGGACGATATTCCCATAGTAAAGTTGAGACCTCGACAATTATCCCATTGTGAAGTTGCGACTTCAACACTAGCCGTCTATTGGGTAGCGTGCGACCATCATAAACTGGCTAATTCACATCTTTATGACAATTCAACCTTTAGTCAATAACCCCCTTAGTTGTGTTGCTTCAGGAACATCTGTATAAAAGTCTTACTAATATTATTCTTTAAAAGTAGCAGCCCTCCTGGATATTTTTCTTGGATGCCTGTCCTCTTTATGGATTTTTTTAGGTTTTTGATCTGCATTAAGATGGATTATTTAAATATGTATTATTCATATTCTTCCTCTGTTTTCTGCTTTGGAAGGTATATGGCTCTTGTCTTCTGTCAAACACTGCAGTGTAAAAAAGGATTTAGTAGTAGGCTATAACATTACACTAGGTGCACTGCTACCAATAGAACTGGGATTCACCCAATAGACTATTATCCTGTCTTTTTAATATTGAGATTTTATGTGGAACAGGTAGGAAATTTTGATATAGTAACAAGAAAGTGGTAGTCCAGTGAAGAGCTGAATTCTAAAAAGCAAATGATATTAAAATAAAGGCATTGGATGAACATGTAGTAAATTATGATACCCAACATTTATTATAATCATTGCAACAAAATGGAATGTTCATTGCTCTTAGTTTATTTTGGCTTTCAGTACAACAGAGCACTGTTATGCAGGTCATGCTATTTGGCTAGCTGATTTGCTTATTTAAATTACCTTTTAATCATGCAGTAACATTCTGTTTACACAAAGAGTCTTTGATACAACCTCTGCTTGTCAGGTCAGCAGGAAAAGGGAAATTCCCAACCCTCTTCAATAGTGTAATATGATAACTGCTTTTAACATTAACTTTTTAAAACACTTATTGGGACTGCCTGTAATCTAACTACAGTGTTAAAGAGATACCTTTACCAACAGTTCTTAGTAACAAATGCTGAGTGTCTATAACAATTTAGGGGGGAATTCAGCATGCAGCGAAGTGAGCTCCGAAGCCTTTGGCTCACTTCGCAAATGGTATTATGCGCATGCTGATGTCCTGCGCACGGACATCAGCATGCGTATTAAAGGGATTCCCGTCTTGGTGAGGCAACTCTTTTGGTCTCGCAGAGAAGGGAATCCCTTTAATGCGCATGCTGATGTCCGCGCGCAGGACACCAGCATGCACATAATACCATTTGCGAAGTGAGCCAAAGGCTTCGGAGCTCACTTCGCTGCATGCTGAATTACCATCGGAATTTTCTGATGTAAAATTACTACTGCATATTCTCTCTATTTTCTGATGCACACAAGGACTGTAAATGAAGAGGATTGCAGCTCTGGAGCATAAAAGACTGGTTGGTAAGTATTTCCACTCTTTTTCCTTAAGAATCACCTCTAGGGGAAACAAGATGAAGTTTTCCTTTAACTGGTTCTGTCCTGTGACCTTATAGTGCATTATGGGAAGTATAGGCAATGCAATCTCTGAAACATGGTAACGCTTCAGCACATAATTTTATGTGAAAGCATTGGAGTTACATATTCTGTATTTTTATGATCATGGTGACTTTAGATTATCCTTGTCATTTACAAAAAGAGGTGCATCATCATTTCTCTATATGTTATACGAATTCCCCGATACTTGCCTGTACATTCATTTACTTTAGGGTGAGAAATGTTGGTGAGTTGTTGGGTTCTGTTTCCATGACAATTCTCTGAGTTTTAACTAGAGCAGACGTGTCTAACAAAGATGTTTGTCCTTTCCCTTGGGCTTTGTACCACAGCTTCCGCTTCAGTACTTGTCTATATGAAGCTGCCAGTGGTTTATATCGCCACCCAATTACTGCGTCCATCAAAGACCGAATGTTATACTGGGCAAGTTTAAGAAAAATCCAAACTGTAGAAGCCAACTGGAAACCTGCCACCCATTGATAAATAAGAGAATGAGAAAAAAGTTTTGGGCACAGTAAGTGGTCATTCACTGGTTATACAGCGTTTCTGTTCCAACAATCATTTTAATGATGAAGTGACAGGGAACTTATTGAATAATAATAATTTAATTGTTCCTCTTGTGAATGGAAATTCCAGAAAGCAATTAATGAACACTTTGGCAGCTGTGAGTAAACAGTTTTTTAAAGGGTTATCCTGACCTAATATGAGTTGTAGTTGACAATCTGGCCATGAATACTCTCCATAGCCCATGACTTACATCACTACATCCTGCACCCAATACATATATACAGATCTGGATATTGTAATGACCCCAACAACTCTTTATTCAACCTGGATGTTTACTATGACTATTTCCTGATCTGGCACATTACTCTACCTCCTAGACCCTTCCCAAATAGTGGCAGTTGTACTAGCCTACAACTTCTATAATCCACAGTGGATCACACATTGGCAGTGTAAGCCGAGTTAATTCGGAAATAAATGCCAGATACAGCAATGCCATGCACAGACAAGCGACACACCACAGTTTTGCAGAATGAAACTTTATCTGAACCATAAACTCTTATAATAACAATAAACGGCTAATCACACTGTATAAACACACACTACTCAGTACCATACCTTCAATATAAGTGTTGACCCAGCCTTGCACCACTTCCGTTAGTGTTCCAGAATGAAGTAATTATTTAAACAGACTCCCGTCTATGTGTCCCACACTAACATCTAGGCCCTGTATTGTGAAATTACATGAATTACATTATGGTGCAAGACTCAGTGCATCACCTCCAACATGGATTTCACTCAAAACTACTTATCTCATATGCCTAAGAACTCTATGCACACTAAACATATACTTATAACACTTTAAAGTAATAGCAATAACATTAACCAGATAATCACACTGTATAGGAACTTTCAGTCTTAGTCCCCATTGTCACAGTTTTAGTTCACCCTATCGTTGGTCACCTCAATAGAGCCTGAAAGTTGTGCTGGTGACTTTTCAGTATAACCTATCTGTAGATGGACACAGCAGAGCCTGAAAGTAGTACTGAGCCACAATATCAAACCCCCACCTAACCATTGGCATCCACGGCATAGCCTGCAAGTCATGACCGTGGCGCAAGTATCGCACCTGGTATAGGACTATACCCTAATTCAATGTCACTGGGGCACCCCAAAAAGATAAGTAGCTTACCGCACAAGTCCAGCTCCCATTCGCCTGTAATTCCGATTGGATATCTCACCCTTCAAATCGGAAGGCTCCTCTCCGCCTATCTTGGCCTCCTGGGATCCCAAGTGCTCTACTTTCTTTTTCAGCCACCAGCTATCCTCTTTCTCTCCAGACACACACTGTCCATCTTCGCGGGCTTTTTCTGACCCACCCACACGTGTCTCTCTCTTACTCACACTCCCTGCTTTGCTCACTGAGTCCCCCTGCTGCACTGTACATTCAATTTAAATGCAATGATAAATAACATTACAAAGTATCCAAACATTGATGTAGTTCTTCCAAAAATAGAGGTAGTTCCACTTCTTCTGGAGCCTAATCATACACATACACCTAACATAACAAAGTTAAAGGGATTTCTACCAAACCTGCAACTCCCATTGGAGAGCCACTATCTATAGGAAGGGAGATATGTTAGCATTGTTCAGTGACTCCAGTGTTTATCTGAGTGTTTGGACAATATGCAGCAGTTCCTTCCTGTTTCTGAAGCTAAAGTCCCATTTGGGAAAGATGTTTTTTTTTCCAGCTTACTGCACACCCTCTGATGGTATTACAATTTGGTTTGTTACTACTTTGCTACAGAGGGTCCCCTAGGTGTGGGCTTTTATTTTTGTCTGATTCTGACCCTGTCAACGAATCCTTAAAAGCCTTTTATAAGTTATGGCTTTCCTGTATGCTGATCTTAAGCATAAATCCTCTGCTGATTATACTGTCCATTGCCTAACACCATGGCAGATCTAAGGCGGAAATATACTGCACTGAGTTGTGCCACTGTTACCAAATGCAGTCATGCTGCCTTACTGAGTTTATAGGTAATAGTGTCAAGGTCAACTTAGTCCACACCCCTCCTCTTCTTACACTGGACTATACAATGAAATTGGAAAGAAGATTATGTGAGACACTAGGAATAAAATTAAATACACACCATACTTTTTGGTTGCCGCTTACTTGTCCTGATGCCCAGCAAAATCACTTCCAATGACAATGGCTGCAGACATTGCATTGCACTGTACATTGGTATGTCTTATACGAATGGCATGAGGACATTTTGGTGAGATGCTAAAGCATTAACATAGTCTTTCTAGCTTTGACCTTTTGCATCTACAGTTTTCAGGCAATTATATAGATTCAGTAGGGTGCCAAAACAATACAAATACATTTGGAAGGTTTGGAACTGGATGAATATTACATGCATCATATTTATCACACAGTGAAGTTTGCAACTGTTACAAACTCTGGTCAGACAGAGTGATTTTAGGGAAAAATGTCAATCTGACATTACTGTGCAGTTAATAGCGGGGAACTAAAATAATAACTAGATGTTAGAAAAGAATATGTTTTAGGATAAATAAGAAAATGTCAAAAAAATATTTTTCCCATTTCATCAGCTATAAAGCAGCATCTAATCTCTGTTTCAGGGTTTACAATGCGAATCGACAAGAGTAAAGTTATCTCAAGGCATAAGTCTGTGGTCTTCCATCATAGCCAAGAATTAGTGGTTTGAAGCAAAGCCTCTGCCGCATGAACTGTACATATACAGTATACGCAGTGAACTTCCTGTTATAGGAACCGTCCATTCATTGAGCTTTAGAAATATCATTGGACAGAATCAGGCACATATTGCCATCTGTTGTTATCGGTTGTGTAGCATGTATATATAACTGGGTGTATTATTTGTGCAATATGGTTATTATAGATTAAATGAAAACTTATACTGACTAGAGGCTCTGACCACACAAATGTTGCACCAGGGCCTAATTTAATTCTATATCAGCCCATCAGTGGTTAAACCCCAGCAACCTACGGCAATGAATTCTGTGTAGAGTTATGTTGTACTCAGAGGGTTAAGGTAGTATAAAGTATAAGTGAATTTACGCAATGCAAACAAAGCTATTTCGCCAGCTTACATATTTGAAGCAAACCAATAGTACAATAACCTTGATCTATGTGTTTGCACTCCCGCTAATCAAACAGCACTGTAAACTGTCTGAGGCCCCTACAAAGAGGGTCACTTGCTTATTCAGGTGTGTGGTAAAGGAGCCAATGACCTGGACTTCATCTTTTTTGTATTAATTAAAAATGATGTTGGTCTTTTTGTCATATTCTGAATACATAGCTATGAACACTTCCAAGAACAGCTGAGCAAACTCCAAACATTTAATCAATCATTTTGGTGTGCTTGCACTATGAGCTCACCTAGTAGTATAGTTCTGTAGGTGCAGAGTTAGTAGGAATGAGAAAACAAAGTCTGAAGTACAGCAACAAAAAGGGACTGTGCTTGTCTAGTAGAACTAAGATCAGAATGGAGTCCAGGGTTTCTGTTGGGGCATACAGTATGTGCCATATGGGCATTGGAAGCAGAGGCCATGGGGTACATGGGAAGGAAGGGCCCAAAACTGTCTCCTAATTACTGAAAACAGGTCATCTCCTGCAAAATATGGTGGTGCAGATGTTTCTCTGTAGCCCTTAGCTGTGTATGTACTTCACAGGACCAGGAGCAAGGTACAATCAGACAGTAAGTATTGGTACAGGCATATGGAGAGAAATTGTAAGGACAGATGTCAGAGTGCAGTAATTGTTTCTACTAGTGCTACACAGAGACCAGTAGAGTACATGTTTTACCTTTTACTGGCTATTTGAATAGATGGTAAATGCAAGCTTTTCAGACTACATAGGTATCTTCGACTATGCCTGAATAAAAGACCTAAGTAGTCTGGAATCTTGCATTTACCATCTATTCAGTTAGCCAATAAAAATTATCACCAATACTCTACTTGTCTCTGCTTATATCTATGGCTAACACAGTGCTACACTCTACTACTAGTGCTACCAAACACACACAAACAAAACTTTTCTTAACCAGGATATGAGATCCTATTAGAACTTTAAGTGCCATCATTTCTGTTATATTAGAAGAGCAGGATCAGGGGAGGTACATGGTTTTACTGTTACCTTGTGTTGTATTGTAAGGTATAACCATATACCTTCGGCTGATAGTGTAAGGTAGAACAGTATACCTTCGGCTGATAGTGTTAGGTAGAACAGTATACCTTCGGCTGATAG
>WMED01004739.1:0-20323 GCA_019650415.1 Pipa parva
GGAGGCGCCCCTAGCATTTGCCTACTCTGCCTAATGGCAGAGCCGGCACTGTGTTCAGCCTTTGGTAATAAACGTTCATGTATTTCCATTCCTTCAGATAGACTAAAGATTGTTCTTATGATGTCAAATCATGTTTTATAGTGTGGAACTACTGTAGAATTGCTGTCGATGTCTATTTCTGTGAAAGTCAACAACCTTTCTTTCCAGCAGGGTCAGAGAAGAGTCTTGAAAGAAAACTGAGGACAACTCGGAGACGGTGTCAGCAGCCAAAAACTCTGAACAGCCCTGAAGACACTATGTACTACAACCAGGTTAATGTAAGTGTTGGCAGAATTTGTGGCTGTGCACCAAAGTTTGGTTCCAGGCAGCAAAATGTGTTTCTAGTAGTACTGTGTATGCCTGGCTAATAGAGCCACCCATGGATCCATTCCTGCAATATCCATTGTTCAAAAATGATTGATTTCTATTGAAAGTCACACAGGATGGAGCAAACAAATAAATTGACACGTGTGAAATGAACAAATGCTACATGCCAATTCGTTCCATGACTTTGCTAGACTACAGGCAAACTAAATGTTTATAGAACAGCTGGGTTTTCCCAGTCAATCATTCATGAACACCTCTTGTTCATTAAAAAATACAACAATAGACAGTGGGGGTAAAACAACTGTTCTCCACTTTTTATTTGTTCCAACCTTGGTAAGTATGCCCATCTCTGTATATATTTATTCATTTATACAGCGCTGCTATATTACATGGCGCTTTTACAGAGATTCATCATTCACTGCCCCATGGAGCTTACAATCTAGTTTCCTTATTCAGTCACACACACACACATATGTTTTTGGATTGTGGAAGGAAACTGGAGTGCCCGGAGGAAACCCACGCAAGTGCAGGGTGGGTGGAATTGAACCAGCGTTGCAAGGCAACCACTAACTACTGAGCCACTGCACTGCCCACAACTCAATAATTGATACCTAAACTCAAGGAAACTGGTTAACAATAATCCATTTGATTAAAAAAGTTATTTTGGGATTGAAGTTGAATTTCTGTATTTAAAAATGTATTGTGATAGGAAATATCAAATCTGTTTGTACATTAAATGAGTTTACTATATAACTGAGGATGATTTCCCCATATAAAACCAATTGTTTTACTGCAGACGCCATCAGCCTTAGCAAGTGTCCCAGTGTTGTAACCTTCCATTTCTTTATCCCTCCCTTAACATGGCTTTAGCTGAACATCACTCGTGCTCTTTATCAACTGCCTTCATATCAAAATGTCTCTTTCACGGTGAATAATTGATGTGGTTTATCAAAGAAAAGCAACATGCATGTATCTTCAGGCTAACTTGAGCCCTTTGATCAAAAAAAATTATGCTTTGACTTCTGATATTATCAGCATCTGCCTGCATTCAACACAAAATCACTTTGAATTAAAAATTAACGACTCCCTTCTTAGCTTCTGAAAACATGTTCTTGGTCTTTTTACCACAGGGATCTCTGGAATATCAAGGGAGCAAGAGGATGCCAAGAAAGCTTGGGTAAATATCTATCGTGGTTTTTAACAACTGTAAATATAAGGCCGTTTGTAAAATATGTTTAAAAAAAAAAATGTATTCTTGAATATTGGCTCCCCGGTTATGATTGACTTACTGGGGTAAACAGTGGTCATACTTAGGAAGTTAGTAATCATTATTGATGCATACTTGAAGCAAATAAGTTTTTGCTATATTGAAAATAATTAGATTCATCTTGTTACTTATATAACCTTCTGGGTCAAAATGTACTGGCGTTTGTCCACACACCAGTACTCGTAAAGTATAAGGCTACAAAATGAAGTGTAACACTGTGCTTTTATGTTAAATCGCAGCATAACTAGATACTAGTCAGCTCCACCTACAGGGATTTTAATCTTATCTGGGTTTTTCTGGGTCTGTTGCTCAAAATTTTAAAGGGCCAGTAACACCAAAAAATGTTCTCTTTGAAGATGAACCCATGAATTGTATTGCTTTCTGTCTGTTTTTATCTTTACTGATCGCATTCATGTTGTTAAATGGACCTCACCCAGTCCCATTGTTTTTTTATGGTGATTTAGTTAATAAATATTCATTAAGTATGTCTGAAAACCCAATTTTTAAAGCTAAATCGCTAAATATCTATAATAATAGATAAATATCTATTATGTTTTATAGACAAAATTTAGAATTTTTGGAAATAAAATTTGAAAATATGGTGACAATAAATGCATTCGGGGCATTTTCATTTTTTTGTGTTACTGTTCTATTAAACTCTGACCAGAATTCAAACCTTTACAAAAACAATAATGCCAACGTTTCTACTTCACTGGTCCAAGTTTTTTTGTTTTTTTTTAGTGCAGTTCATACTTTTAAATAACATTATATTACAAAATGATTTAAAAATGTATTTTTAAGCTGTCCTGTGCTAGAATAACTACTACTACTAACCTTTCTTCTTTTTAGCCAAGTCAAGCTATTGGATGGAGAAGATGAATATTACAAACTGTTGTCAGTTGCTGATTCAATTCCAGAAGAAAATATGCCCCTGGGCAGCACTTTGTCCCAACAAGGAATGTTTTTTTCCCCAAGCTAAAATGATGCCTTTTAATTGAAACTCTTCTATGGATTGTACTACTGTGCATGGATAATGGTACAACATACAATCTTACCCAAACAATACCAGGTTGTTTCAAATTCTCATTTATGTATTCATTTTTCTTATTTATTACTTTTGTCATAATTTGCATAATATCATTAAAATATGCTTTTTTGTATCACAAAACTAAACATAGGAGAGTAATGTGCACTGTTTCTATACATTTATGGCAGTCAAATATAAGACTGTGAAAGCTGAATAGTGTTTCATGCATCACATGTCAAATGGAGAGTTTTAATCACTGCTGATTAACAGAAAAGCTTCTATAAGGTTCACAATCTATTGTGCATCTCCTATGGCAGCATAGGAATGCTGTTCATCTAGAGACCACTAAGTTGTCTGCTAAAGCACACCTGTAGCATCAACGTCTGTAAACTTCATTAGGAGACCTAAATGGAAAGGCATAGCTTGTGTTCCAGAACACCTCAGGAGTACATACTAAATCCCAGCATTGTAGTAGTAAACCAGTAGAAGTCTCACTCATCATAGAATGGGAGGTTCCAGAAGGGGACACTTTTTCTACCCAGAGGAAAAACTATAAGGGGGACTAATCGAGATGGAAGAGGTATACACAAGGTACTACTAATCTGATCATTAATGAATTCATCATGGCTGCAAATCCAAAACAATAGTAGAAATCTCATTTGGCATTTACTGGTCTTTTAACAAGTAATTTGAAGTTATGAAGATAAGTTTCCTTTTATTTTTAGTTACCAAAAGAGATGAAATCATTATAAATGTTGTAAACATGACATGTATGCTCCAGATCAGCTCACGTTTGTGGAAGAGCAATTATCTTTTATGACCTGTATTAAAATGGCAATGTAATACTTGTAAAGTACATATAGTTCTCGGGCTAACAGAAGGTCATGAATATCCCTTAGAGGTGCACAGTTGGCTAACTAAGCATTCATCTGGACAACTCTGTACTATAACATTATAACACTATAACATATTATCTAATGCCTTACATGGGCTATTGTGTAACCACAAGTCACAAGCCCAAGCCACATACAATTTAAAGAAAAAGTTTACAAAGTACTTTGTCTGGCTGTGGGTCATAGAAATTATTGGACCTCCTGCATCCTGGGCCTCCACCTGAGCAGCCAGCCTTGGACTGGAAAATTTGTGTTTAAATAGATCCTTTATAAATCAGGGAAATAAAAATTGACAGAAAAAAAGGATGAAAAACCAGATATGGTCAAGATGATCTTAGCAAATATGCCCTTAAATATATAAAGTTAGGGGGTTGAGCAGGCCATGACCTAACACCAGTTGAGCTGGAGCATGTGAATCTCTGCTGCCCATAACTACCCTCTAGCACTAATACTGGCCAGGCACTATGCACAGTCATTCTGGTCTTACTGAATTTCTAATGTATATCCTATGATATTTCAATCTAATCCTGTGTAAAACTGCCAAGTTCTCACCTCTACATTCTGCACATATAGTCACTAGGTTATGTCTTCATATCTGTGTCTATTAAACTGCACAACTGTGAAAACTTTAAAATACTTTTATTAAGAAGTAATCAGAACCAGGCAAATCTGGTGGGGGAATATACAAGGCATCTTAATGTAGTTTTCCTTATAGTGCTGAGAATACATAATACACCTACGTTAAGGCTGAAGCTAAAAAAAATACTGAGGCAGCTATATTCTAATACATAAATGAAAGAGAACTGTGTTTTGTTCATTCGTGAAAATAATGAAATTGTAGGGTATAAGAAATACAGGTCTATAAAAAAAAGTTTTTGTAGTTACTGTCATTTTGAAAATGCTCTATGTGTCTACTTGTTACTGTATGGGGAGTGTATTTCCAGTTGCTCTCAAGACTGCACCTACTTCCTTCCTAGGAAAATGACTGTATCCACTTCTTAGAGTAAGGTCCCATAATGTATTTTGTTGCACATGGTCTTCCACTTGCAAGAAAACACATAAATAGTGATTTCCCTGTTTACTGCAATCAGTAGCACCAGCAATTTCTTGCCCCAGACATTTTATAGCAAGAGGAGAGGTCCACTGGCTTTTTCTTGTAGTGAAAAACTAAGGGTAAGAGGTGAATACAGTCGCCAGCACTATCTAAGGTAAGTGAATGGAATCATTTGGTGGGTTGTGAGGTATTAGTATATATAATGTGGCCTTATCCTTAGGGGATTCAGGATAGAGACCTCTAATTAGATGTATTCTCAAACAAGTCATATTGCAAGATTAAGAATTCTTTATCTTAAAATTACGTTTCCAGTTTGAAGTTCGACTTTGAAGTTTCAAAGTTGATCAATATAGAGCAATCAGTTCAGAAGATCTAGGCTACATTTGAACACTATAATGTAAGCTGGCAGGCGCACTTTCACAAAGATGGGCATGCTGGATCCAAGAATGGGAGCTGGATTAGCACTGCAATCTTTTATAAAAGTTGATGAAGATTTGCTAATTGTTCACTTTGGATGGTGGAAAGACTTCTCTTCAGTTAAAAATAAGTAGCAGATTTCTGTGGAAATTATATTTCAGCAAGTTAACAACCGGTTCCAATAGTTATCAAGAAATCATGTTAAAAATTATATCATTTAAGTGCCTCTCTCACCTTACCCCCTCCCCCCCTTACCCCCCATTTTAGTAGTACAGTATCCAAGCTGTAATTCATTTTATGGTATGGACCTCCCACAAACCCCTGCGTCCCTGGCTGATGGGTAAGTGAAGTGTTAAGGCAGGAGTTCACAAAATTTGGAAACAATCTTCTCTTTAATATTGGCTGAAGCAGATGGAGGAGAAAGAAGAGAGTGTGAAAAATCTACCTCTCCAAAATGCCCTATTACATTGTCTCCTGCCCTACATCGGGCACACCCTAGGGGCTCTTTGTTTTGGTCAGAAATCAATTAACCTTGAAGTACATATTTGACCCGTGTGACCAAGCCAGCATAGGGAGAGAGCACTGTATGCAGGTGATGGTCTGAATGGTGGGCTACAGTGCTACGAATTCTATAAATTGTAAACTTTCAAATTCAGAGTCAAAGATTCTTTTGTACACGTTTCATCCAGTAAATTGTGGTAAGCAGGAAACTGAGCACATGTAGCAAAAACTTTACTTTTCTTTTAACATTCTAAAACAGTTTACAACTAAGTTGAAATAGTGTCTGCCACGAGGGAGGATGGTACCGAATCCAAGGATCATATGTCTCCTTTCTCCATAGCACTGAGCACTGTTAATCATTTTGATAGGCTCTATTTAAGTTTAATTTATGTAACATTTTAATGCCTTCCTTTCACAGTGAACGTTTGATCAAATGTTACCATGCAGAGATAAGAATGTAGTAAGACACTACAAAATTGGCTTTTAATCAAATCTGTATTATCAGTAAGTAGTTGTTGGCAAGCAAAAAAAAACTGAATTGAGTAGCTTGGTAAGTGTATAAAGCATCCAACATTTCAAAAATGAGAGGACTGATGTTCACTGAATTTGATCCACTTACAGTAAAATCATTTCTAAAAAAATCCATCTTCTAGAGACTGTAGATTGAAGGAAGCATCTCTATCTGTTATAAAATCATTCTGACTCGTTCCATTGAATGCAGATTATAGCAAAAATGCCACTGAAACAACAATTCACCACTGATTTATTATTCAATAATATAACGGGCAGATTTCCAAAGGTTTTTGTTGAAAATTTTTAAGCCAAAGGATTTGATGCTGACCACTGTGCACAGAAAAAGAAATAAATACCTGCTGCAGTCATGCATCCACGCATGGAGAATGGACTCATGTACAGATTGGAAATCTAAAGAACTAGCCATGGGGACCTGATTCTTTTAGCAGTTTAATGGGACACTTGCCTTTCACACTGGTTAAAGGCTAGTTACTGGTTACTTGGCATTATTAGGGAAAACGTGGGTTGGTGCTGGTCATTTGGCTTTGTAGTGGACACTTGGATGAGAAGTAAGTGGACAAATTTTGCCAAATTTTGTTTTGGGGCAAAGTCTAAGAAATTGTCCATTTGTCATAAATCAGCAAAGTTCAAATGAACAAGAAACACTTTGTTCACTTTTCTGACTTGTATCACAGATGCAGTCATCCTACTGAATAAAATTCCTCTAATTGGAGATATAACATTCAGGTTGAAGAGTCTATGGGCGAAATTTATTAAAGGCGAATTTTGAAATTTCGATCGAATTTTGAAATTTCAATCAAAATTTGCAATTGCGATTGAATTTCGATTGAAATTTCAATTGAAATTTCAAAATTTCGATCGACAATTTTCAAAATTCGATCGAAATTTTGAAGTTAAAATTCGATCGAAATTTCAAAATTCGATCGAAATTTCAAAATTCGCCTTTAATAAATTTCGCCCTATGACTCCTGCCAAGCATTGTCAAATGTTGGGAGCCCCACCGGTACAAAATATTAGAGTATCTACCAAAGACAAAACAAGAAGAGCACAGTGTCCAAAGCAGTCATACACAGAGGCTGAAAAATATGGGTAGAGAAGGTCAATTTAAAATATATGGTGAGTGGGGGACACTAGTGCCTGAACTGGAAGCCTAAATTTGAATTAGGTAAATTATGTACTGTAATTTCACCCATAACTACATTAAAACCAAAGGTGCAAATACATATGCACTTTGAGTTACATTTGATTACCTCTCTCTTGACTCCATTTTGGTGGTGTTTAGGAAATACTGGATCTCACTGAAAAGGGCGTGGTAAACTGTTGACTTTGATTTTAGGAGTTGACACTGATCTAGAGGTTTCTATTTGCTATTTCACAGCAAACTAGAGTAGGTGAAAGAATTCTGTTATGTATACATTTTCTTACATGCACTAAATAGTCATTCAGCAAATGATGCCTATTTGTGGTCATAACTAAAAATATTTATGGGGGAATTCAGCATTCAGCGAATGCATTAATGCATTCAACTTTTACCAAATGACACTGTATAAATAGTCTCCACTTGAGACCCATTCATCAGTCTGATCTGGCCCTACATGTGTAAGGCCAGACTGAACGCAAATCCATTTGGCCACTGGACCAAATGAATGGACCTGCTCATGGATTAAGCAATTTTGTCCTTACTTCAAACAGCAAAAAAAGAAATCCAAGCTGAATAGAACTTAAAAAAAAAGAGAAAAAAAGATTTGAGGGGGGGGTGGAGTGCAAGAGAAAGATAAAAGAGAGCCCAGAGTATGTACATCAAAGAATTGTTAACAAGACGAAATACTATTAGGCCATGCATCCCTTTGTGTAAACGCCCTCTGTTTCACCTGCAGTGTGTTAGATATGATTACAAGGCTTTCTTCACAAATCGGAACTGGTCCTATTAATGGCAACAATACATTTGAGCAGGACACATTCTAATATACTTTTTTTTTAGCTCTGTCCTTAAAATAAGATATTGATATTATTTTGTAACTCCCTTAAGGTACACCCAACAATGGATCAGCATTTTGTTTACTGCAAATAAGCTTAGTTAAGAGGAAAGGGGTGTCAATTGTTAAGGCAATCAGCAACTATGAAAGACTTGCATAAGAAGCTCAGACTGTGACAGGGGTTAGAAAATGCCTAGCGAAATCAGAGCGTGAAATTCAGATTAGCCCTCACAGGCTGTGACAGGAAGGGGGTATGAGAAGACTTGGCATGGCCAAAGGTATAACCTATACTGTTTGGCCCTTGAAGTGTTTTTTAACAGATGGAGGAACCAGCTGTCTATTTCCAGACTTTAATACACTCTTTGGTGGCAGCAATTTGAAAAGTAAAAAGGTTTTTTTTTTACATTTTAAGCCAAGGCTGATTATTATTTTTGTTAATTGTGCCAGTAAATAAGTATGCCAAGATACTCATATTAATAGGTCGCTAATGCTGAAATCTTAGCTTTATTAACAGAGAAAATCCTTTATAGTTGATGAAAAGTACATTCCTGTAAATCTTCCTATATTCAGGGGTCTTATATTTCAATGTGTCCTGCGTAGAGGCATAACTACAGGGGGTGCCATGGCAGTGCCAATAGGCACAAACAATAGTGTTTTATATCAAAGAGTGTTGGAGCTTTATGGGATAAAGAATATCAGTAAACAGAGAAAGTGGAATTAAGTAAGTGGTGGTGGTCTGGGATTGGGTGGTTATGAAGGGTAGCAAGGAGTTCCTGTCCTCCAACAATGTATCAGGGTCCATTTATTTCTAGACAGACTACTGGTAAAAGATGATGTGCAGTACAGAAATAATTAAATTTTAAGGACTCATTCAGCCATGGGGATAAGGTCCTCTGAATGATTCACTTGATCAAGCTCCACTCAGAAGAAAGTAATGAAGTCCTGGGATAAAGATTTCTTGAAACATTTTGTCACTATTCCTGTGGTGTGCAGCGTTCATGTGAGGCTGAAGACTTCTGGTACAATGGGTCCCTGGAAAACAGGGAAGCCATCTAAAACATGTTTGGTTCTTTTGCACCTTAACATATTTAGGTTCCCTATCACTCATCAATTCAAAATTTCAGGGTACCTAACATTTATCTGAAGACTGCACTGCTAAGAAAATTCTCCCAGGAGACACTTAGTTAAAATTAGAAAAAAGACATTGAAATTGTAAGCGCTGCAGTCCAGGGACCTCCATCCTCCTATTTCAGTCAATGCCTGGCACTTAAACAGTAATGTATCTTCATGACTCTATACATTTAATTTACTTCACTGTGTTAAAGGGGCACTATAGTGCTGATATAACTGCACACATACATATAAAACTCCTTTAGACTAAGCTAATTGCTGACACAAATAGTTAAAAAAGTTTAGGGAAGAAATAATACTTGCAGTTGGCTTTCCTAAATTGGTTTTCCTGAGAGCTGACATTTTCCTCCCCCTCCTCTTTCTGTTCTGCAAGTCAGGCAACACGAGAAGAAAAAGCTGCCTGACTGCTATTGGTTAAGAAGTGTGGTGACCTTTTAACCGCATAAATTAAGCTTGGAATGCAGGAGATTACAGAGGGAAAGATAACTTGTGCTCATGTGCTAAGTAAGCAGTAAGTAGGGTACCTTTTCATAGAAAACTGTCCAGTACATGTCACACACACATTTCCTGGCGCAGGAGTTTATCAATGCTGCAAACTCAATCATTCTGTTTCACATGAAACAACTACTGGGGAGAAACACTTCTCACTATAGTATGGTACTACATATGTAAAGATGCATTTTGACTATAGTTCCCCTTTAAGCACTTCTCTCTATGCTCTATTATATTTGTAATCTTGAATTGTGTTTCTAAATAAAAATATACATACACACAAACATTTATTTATGGAAGATTTTCTCCTTCTGTTTAATTGGCAGGTAAATTAATCTGCCTGGTGTTACAGGCTGTTCAGTAATTTGCTAAGGGGAGGGCAACTGTGAATGCAGCAGCAGCTGTAAATAAGGGGCAGCATGAGTGTCTGAAGAAAAAAATGTAAAGGGGGCAGTGCTGTGACAAGTAATGATGCAGCAAAATGGTGGGCTATCCATTAGACATATAAAGCAGGACAGGGGGTGCATCAGGAGGATAGAATGTGTCCTTCTGATGTGTCCTTCTGGGGTGAGTGGACCTTGGGAATCTTCTGGGGTGGGCAACTTGCATCTAAAACTTTTACTGAAAACAACTGAGGGGGGAATTCACAATAATGCGAAGTGAGGTGTGGAGTCCTCTCCTCACTTTGCACTGACTGATATGCGCTCGCTGTTGTCCTGCATGCGGACATCAGCGAGCACTTTAAAAGGATTCCAGTCTCAGTGAGGCAACTCTTTTGCTCTCGCTGAGACTGGAATCCCTTTAAAGCGCTCACTGATGTCTGCGTGCAGGGCATCAGCGAGCGCATATCAGTCAGTGCGAAGTGAGGCAAGGACTCCGCATCTCGCTTCGCACTATCATGAATTACCCCCTGAATGTTGGATTTAATTCTCAGAATCCCCCCCAAAAAATGTATTTTTCATAAAAGTTAATAAAATGGGGGTGTGCAGTATAAACTGTAAGGATTTCCAAATTTGTTTGTAAATGGGAATAATTGTTAATTAGAGCATTGGAAATATCCTCTACTACAGAAAGGCCAAAAGACTCATCTTAGGGAACCTAGATTTTTCTTACACAATCCATTTAACAGTGGCCAGCTACACCAGGGGTGAAATTTATTAAAGGCGAATTTTGAAATTTCGATCAAATTTTGAAAAAATTCCGATCTTGAAATTTCAATTGAAATTTCAAAATTTCGATCGAAATTTCGATCGAATTTTGAAAAATTCAATTGAAATGTCAAAATTCCCCTTTAATAAATTTCACCCCTGCATTTTATGGAGATGGCCACTGTAGCGTAATTATATTGACATTGCAATTCTACTCATCACTTTGCAAAAATCTGGGTTACTGGAAAAAAATATTTAAATTCTGAAGTGAAAACCTGTTAAACTGAGAAAGAATTACACATTTTCATCCGTTTAAGGTCTTGTTCTTTTTGACACATGACCTCCAATTCATATAATCTTTTACAGCCATGTTTGACGGGTACTTGTGATGTGCAGATAAACAATCCGAATTCCTTATTACATTTCTTTTCCATTTGCACATTAAAATTGTTACGTCTCCCACATTCAAACAATTAAACATATTTATTCTTTTTTATTTTTGCATTGCCAACATGTGTCATCTTATCCCATCAGCTTCAAAGTTTTCATTCCTCCATTTGTGTCTGATTAATATTTTTTGTGGTATTTGGTAAAACATTAGCAGATTGGGGTTTTAACTTTCAGTCGGAGAGAACTTAGTGACCATCTGTTTCCTGAACCAATCATAAATTGGTCCAGTGTGTCTTTAGTTTCTGAGTGATAACATGGAAGATTGGTTGATGCAGAGAATGATTGTGCTGGTTTTCTGAATGTTAATAGGAAGATGAGAATCTTCTTTTGAAAACCTGGGTACCATATGTGATCCATATCCTTTGAGCTGCTGACCACACAAGATGCATTGCTTGACATAACAGTATATTTTGTAAGCTTCAAAATGTGTTTTCTTGTAGGTAACTGGGGTAAAGGTTTCCCTTTATGAAAAAGGGATAACAGCAGTGGCAATGCTGTCAGAAAGGAAAGCAAATTATTCAGGAAGGAAGGCTTTCTCCATCAACACATCATGAGATGTTCTCTTTTTAACACACAAGATGTTAAAGGGACAGTAACAAAATAAATCTGAAACCATTCATATACATTTGGTTTTTCATTTTTTTTTTTTTTTTTTGCCTGCATTTATCCTCAAAAAATCAAGACTCCCCAACTACCATAACTACAATTTGTAATATTAGTAATGCTTGCTCAACCCTTTATACCGCCTTCCTTGTTATGACACACTATACTCTAGTCATCTGAATTAGCCTGGAAAAAAAGGAAGGAAATTACCCTTGTTATTCCAGAGGAAAGCGCAAAACCCATTTAAAGTTTGGCCAAATTTGTTTTTAACATGGGAAAAAAATTCCTTCCAGAACCCTGGTTGTGATAGGAATGGATCAACCTGCTTGTGAAAACTGTCTTGGATTAAAATAATTCCTAATGTTCTGTTAAAAAAACTCTTATGAAGCAGCAGATAGTTTGCTTGAACCAATTGCTGTTGAGGATTACTCCACAATTCCAAAGCCATCACAGTAAAGATCACTTTTCACCACGGCAGATTAAAGGAGTTTATTCATCAAAGTGACAATTCGACCGTCGAAGTGAATTTTCATCACTTCATGTTGCTACGCTCCAATTTTCTGCTCTTTATTCACTAAACAGAGGATTCCCATAGCGAATGCGCAAATGTGTCAGTAGCCGTCTCTTACATAGTATTGTGTAGCAATTGAGGGGGTTATTCACTAAGGTGCTAATTCGACTGTCAAATTCGCAAACAGCGGATTCCCATAGCAAATCTGCTACAATTTCCCCATTGTGAAGTCGTGACAATTTTGTAAAGTTAAGGTTGCAACAATTTTCCCATAATTAAGTCGTGACTGCGACAATATTCTCATTATAAAGATGTGACTGTGACAGTAGCAGCCTATTGCGACTGACTTTATCTGGCAAATTCGCACCTATACGCAGCAATTTGGACTTTAGTGAATAATCCCCTCAGACAGTAGGAGCCCTGCCATCAGCACCCTAATTCGCCACTTTAATCTGGCAAAGTAAAACTGGCGAATGTGATACAATACACCTGGCAGAGTTTGCTACTGCTCATAATGAATGAACATGCAGTTACCTGTGTACGAGCACATAAAGTGGTGCAAAGTGCTCCGTACGTCTGCGACCGCTGTAAGATGTCAAACTGGTCTTGAATTCACCACATCCCAGAGTTTGCTGAATACACGAATATGTGTGAATTTATGTCTTTATGCAACTATTCGGCATTTTAGGAATAAGCCCCTGAATCTTTTTTTTCCAGCTGTGTGTCTTTCACTTCCTGAATTATTTCAAAAAGGAATGTGACAAACTGCATCTTGTAACACTGCCCTAAATGGTTTCCATACACCTCTAATGCTGCATAGGACCCCTGGTATCGGCATTTGATTCTTTAACTGAAAGACAACTCCACTTTTTCATTGTCCATTTTCATTGGCAACATTTTGAATATTTCAGTTCTACAATGGGACTAATCTGAGAAGCAGCTGTCCCCAGTTGAGTCACTAAGCTTGGGTTTCCAGTCCATTATTACTGCTGCCTGTGTAGGTGTGCTGTCTGTAGGTGGCTGTACAATATTTTCATAAGGTTCCATTATAAAAGGTTCTAGAGTGTTAAGAAGCAGGATGATTACTGTGATGCAGGTTTGCTGGCCTTTGTCTACGTAATGTAATACAGATTATACATAGGTTGTCTGCTGTTCTTACTGATAAACACCACCATTTGTGCAGTGACCATTACCCCAGGATGCAGGGGGTATGCATTTAATGACTTCATTAGGACAAGTTAAGGGGAACAAATAAACAAGTTCTAGTGTGTGATGGTTTGATAAAATGTAACAATGGAATCAGCGGAGCTTGTTCTTTTTTGATACTATTAAAGCTCTCCATATGGTTTCCCTATACTTTTAGCCTAAGGTCTGTAGCCTAGTAAGGGTTACTGTAATAAAATAAATGGTGTTTTTACTGGAAATATGGGGACCCTGGGGATTTGCTGAGAAAAAGTGAATTGGCATTATCACATTACTTATGAGTAAAGCACAGTTGCTGTGACAAACTTGATCCCCCACTGATCCCACTTGCCTTACTGTGGCACAGCCCACATTCAAGGTAATAGGAGAATGGTAAAGTGAATGTAATGACAGATCACCTGCTTAAGTATTGCCTGAGGCCCAAGGGAGTCTTAATGTGTCACTAAACTAAACACTGGACTTGTGTCACATACAGAAAGCTGATATGGAAATCTACTTAAAAAAAAGCAGTGCTTTGACTGTGAAGAAAATCATTTTTAAGGGCAGGACTTTATTATTAGTGTATGTTTACTGCAATGACCATCTATGAGTACCATGCTTCTTCAATTAATGAAGGGAACATTAATATGAATTATCATCTATCAAGCTAACACATATAGCAGGCAAATACGTTATTCAGTATAAGTTTAATTATATGCACCAGAGGGTCAGCATGAAAGCCAGTCAATAATAGCCACTAGTGTTAGTAACCACTAGATCAGCAATGGTGAACCTAGTGTACATGCGCCATCGCTGCTGCTATACTTCATCCATGCACTCCTTCAGTGCAGGCCGCAGACCCAACTTGACAGTTTTCAGATTGGATACGTGGTCTACACTGAAGGAGCATTCGCTCACCGATAGGATAGCCGCAGCAGAGCTCCACCCCTGACGCAGGAGCCATGACATCACTCATCAGCGCCTCTACTTTGGGGGAAGGCACTGGTGAGTGACGTCACTTTTCGGCACTCAGTACTGAAAAGATTCGCTGTTACTGCACTAGATAAATAAGTCCTTTAAAAAAAATAGTCATTATTTTACATTATAGATAGTGTTGAACTGATCCACCAGGACCCAGGGAAAACTCCCTGTGGACCCAGGCCAACTGCACCATAATGGCATATTCTTGAGGGTAGTGTAGAGAAGGAAGGGAGGGGTCTGGAGACAAAAATGAGGTAGAATACATGGAAATCATAAGGACTAATGAGGGGAATGAAGGGACAAGAAGAAAATCTTTTGCTTTGTGGCCCTTGATGTCTTGTTTCCTGGTGGGCCCCAGCTCTCCACTTATTATACAGATTTATTTATTTTTTCTTCACTAGAGATATATTTAGCAAGTTTTCTTACTATAAACTCATGGGGAAAACTTCATTTTTGTCAGCATGACACAAAGGGCGAAACTTGGAATTTTGGACTGTTTTGGACTTTTTTTGTGATTTTTGTTGTCACTTTTATTACCGCTACTTTGTCAGTTGTTTTTCACAAGGGCGAAATTTATTAAACTGGGAAAAGTTCGTTTTCGTTTTTCAGAGTTTAATCCCACGAGAACCCAGAAGTTTTTCGCGGTAAGTATCACGAGATTTGTTTCGATCGATACTTACCGAGAGAAACTTCTTCCATTGAATATTTCCATGTAAAGGTAATCAAACTACACTAATATAAAATATAACTACCTTTCCAGGGAAATATTAGATGGGAAAAGTTTCTCTCGGTAAGTAGAGTAACATCTGGGTTCCCCTGGGATTAAACTGGGAAAAGTGAAAACGAGTTTTTCCGAGTTTAATAAATTTCACCCAAAATGTGAATTATTAATTGGAGGATTCATTACATTCCCGTCAGGGATTGATTTAAAGATTTTTAGGTTAAACAGAAAAAAAGAAGAAAAAATAAAATTTGAAAATAATAATATTTAACAAACACTTAGCCCCAATCTTCTGTACACTGTTGAACAGCAGAATCAAACCCTGTGTGGTTTGAAGGCCTGATGCTATGCAGATACACATACCCTTTTTACCCAAAAATAAGACAAAGTACAATTTTTTACAAGGTTAGAAATATAAGAAAAACAAAAGATCCTCTGGCATTCCAGTAGATAAAAGCAGCTTTATTGAAGAAAATGAAGATAAAAATTGCTCCGGTTTAGACCTTTATGGGAACTTACAAAACCTACACGTTTTTTCACTGTGGCAAAATAGATTTATCCTCTAGTGGCCAGAGGCAGTACTGTTGAACTATAGGCTGCAAATATCTGAAATAACATGTCGTACTACCTGGTATTGATGTAAATGTTTCTATATTTTTAACAAGCCCTCATCTAAATTTCTGCTGAAGGTCACCACTGTAAACAAGAACACAAACCAAGGCCAGGAAAGATACTGTACATTTTAACATATTAATTTGGGTTAAAATAAACACAATACAAAGTGAAACAATTCCAGTACATTCTTGGTTCAGAAGTAAGAGTAGGAATCCCCCTGAGATTTTTACTAATCTGCAACCAAGAGAAGATCGCTTCCAAGGCCAAAAATGCCACCACTAACCTATTTCAGAACCAGTTAAGATAAAGGGGGGAATTCATGAAGCTCCGAAGTGAGGCGCGTAGTGTTCGCCTCACTTCGGAACAACTGAAATGCGCATGCTGATGCCCTGCACGCGGACATCAGCACGCGCATTAAAGGGATTCCCCTCCCGGCGAGAGCACTCAAGTCTCCTCCATGAAAGCTGGCTTTCATGTTCAATGAGACCTCCATGAGAACTTACAAAACCTACACGTTTCGTGCTTTATCAGCACTTAGATATACCTATGACTATAAGTTTCTAGTTATTTTTTTTATCACTGTAGCAAAATAGATTCAGCCTCTAGTGGCAAAGCTTGTTTATGTCTTCATAGTTCATACTCAAGGTTTGTTGATGTTTTGATTATTGTTTACCAACGTTTGTCCTATTCTAATCATTCTGTTTAATGCATGATTCAGTATCTGCCCAGATACTGATGATGAGCATTGCAATCTGTCTCATCCCAACTGAAAGTGAATATAAAGCAACCTGATGTTACTTTGCTCCTTAATATGTTAACCCATATAAATACAATTTTCTACTTTAGCTAAAAAAATTATGCAATTAAGCAATTAGGTTCAAAGAAGGGAAGAACGTAGTAAAGTCTGTGAAAATGACAGTGATCACAGTAAGAAATACAATTCACACTAAATTAAGCAGTCTTGACTAGCAGATGTTCATGCTTACAGGGAATTATCTGCTTCAAGAGGCAGTACTGTTGAACTATAGGCTGCAAATATCTGAAATAACATGTCATACTCCCTTGTATGGATGTAAATGTTTCTATATTTTTAACAAGTCCTCATCTAAATTTCTTCTAAAGGTCTCCACTGTAGACAAGAACACAGGCCAAAGCCAGGAAAGATGCTGTACATTTTGAATTATTAATTTGGGTTAAAATAAAAACAATACAAAGTGAAACAATTCCAGTACATCCTTACCCAAATTTTGGTTGATTCAGAAGTAAGAGTAGGAATCCTCCTGAGATTTTTACCAATTTTTAACCAAGAGAAGATCTCTTCCAAGGCCACAAATGGCACCACTAACCTATTTCAGAACCAGTTAAAGATAAAGACTCAAGCTAGCTTTCATGTTCAATGAGAAAAAAGATTCAGATACTGCAGAAAGCTTGGTTCCGCTGTGTAAGACAGTGTGTGAGCCATGCCAATAGGCTCAGTGTGGCTCACATGTGCAGTCATAGACTTTCCTCTGAGTCAAAGTAAGGGGGCGGTCCTAAGCTCCTTCACTGACAGTTAGGTAGCACTGTATTTCACTGTGAAATGAAGAACTCATGAGGCTGCAGAGTAAGCCCCTTGTCTTTCAAAGTGGTCTTAAAGTGATACTGACACCTGTGAGGTTTTTTTTTCACAATTCAATTTCAAATCTTTGGAAGTTACCTACATGTCATGTTTTTGGGAAATGGAAAGAATTGAACAGAGGTTTATCAAAATAGATCCTTCCCTGTGAGGATTTGTTTTTAGTGGTCAGAGTTAAATGAGTGAAGTAAACTATTATCAATAACTAAAATCCACTGTATTTAGTCAATTAAAGTCTTTAGTGACCAGATCTTCCCTTTTACTAGGAACACATTTAAAATAACATGATTTTTTAGAAAGCAAATAGTTGAAGCCTGCATATGTGAATAGAAAATAGCATAGTATTAGGGCACATTAGGCATATTTCATAATTCTATCTCTTTTAGAAGTAATGTTAGTATGTATAGAGTAGTGTAGGGTTTCCACTGCATACCTTTTAAAATATTAAATACAGCAGTGCTGAACTGAAATAAGCTTAAAACAGTTTCATTCTACTGCATGCATCTAAGCAGACATGCAACATGCTTATCAACTTTGTATCAGCACCGCAGAATGTAGATTTTACATGTTCAATTTTAAAGGGATGAAGTTGAATCCCTATGCTATTCCACTCATGTCAACATTACCTTTAAAACAGGTAGACTATGCTATATTCTATTCAAACATGCAGGTTTAATTGCCAAATACTTCATTTTTCTGTCTCTTTATAGGATGATGTTAGCATGTATGCACTAGTAGTGTTGCCAAATCATTGCTTTCTCTTTATAGGATGATGTTAGCATGTATGCACTAGTTCTGTTGCCTTTAATTTAGATACTTATAATATACACATGCTGCATGGGGGCTGTGAATTAGAAGCACATTGCATTGGTTTATGGTATCAAGTTTCAGATCTAAATAGGTATACAGCATGCGTTTGGTATAGATTTTACGGGTACGCTTTTTTTATCATTTGCTTCTTTACAACTAATTATTTTTAAAAGTCTTCCTAGTAAAAGGGAAGATCTGTTCACTAAACTCTAAAGACTACAAATTACCAAATACAAATAATTTATAGTTATAGATAATAGTTGACTTTACCCCTTTGAATCTGACCATTAATAAAATATTAAGTCTTGCAAGATAGCATTTATTTTTATTAACCAATGCTCAAGCCTTCATTATTGACCAAAATGGTACAGCCTGGAAGTCCATTTCCCAGAATTCAAATGGCAGAAACCCCACTTCCTCTGACAGCCTAAAAAGCTGGGCTCTACTTGACAGAAATCAGGTATGATATTTTTAGCTCACAAAAGCCACTGACAAAAATTATGAAAGCAAAACTAATAGGTAACTTTTAAAGATTTTTTAGAATAGTAAAAAACAAACAAAAAAACATAGGTGTCCATATCACCTTAAGAATAGGCTGACAAACAACTTCATTACTATCTGCCAGGACAACTTCTTTGAGAAAGGGTACCCAAACTATATTATCCTTCCCATAAAATATAAAACCCACTCCCAGCCTGCAATCCACTATCCGTCTACATATAGAATTCTCTAAACCGGTAGAACTTAGTTTATACTCTCTTACAGTCTCTTATTTAATCTTACAGAATAACAAGCTTTGGCAAACTATTACTATATCACATCTACTGCAACACCTCAATAAAGAAAGTACATTTGTTTGATAAGATCTGTCTTTAATAAAATCATGCTGCCTGCTACTTTTGATAATCCCCTCCAAAACAAGCTCCTAAAAATATGATTTTAACAAATCTTCAAATATTTTTCCCACCACAGATCTGAGACTGATTTCCCTTTATGAAATTGCAATTTTATTTGCCGTCCTCCAGTCCAAAGGCACGGTACTAGACAATGGAAAAAAATTAAGTCAACAGGTCTAGCCAAAACCAAACTAAGTTCTCTAAATACATGTGGATCAATGCCTAAACCTCTGTTCGCATTCTGTCTTTCTAAATATTATTGTAGCATGCTTTAAATTACCCAATCAAAAAAAGATGTCTGATAAATCCCCTGAAAAATTAGGTCTATGCAAACATTTAAGCAGCAGTTGTTCATTTGTAATAAGTAAAGAAAATAATTAAAAGGACAATAATGCCGTGGGTGGGTTGAATAAGTAATAAGCAGTGTTATCAGTATGTTGTATTCTTTCCCTTGTTCCACAAACTGCCGGACTGTTTCTTAGCTTTGTATTGCACCGGCTACCCTACAGTATCGGGCAGGCAAGGGAAATCTTTGGTCTCCTTGGTCTTGATGATATTACTTTTTATTAAGGGCAGTGGTGGCAGTTTCTGCTATTTGACACCCACTATGCATTTTACCGCTTAGGTTGAAGACATTTTGATGTGATATAAGGTGGCTGGAAAAAGTTGCAGGCATTTTGCCATTGTCGGTCTTTGAAAACACTGGGCCTGAGATTTCTCTGCTTTTTCTATACTTTTCGAATCTAGTTTCGCTAACATCTAACAAGTAGTAAGTCAATTGCCATTAGTCTCCATTCAGAAGATTTTTGGGAACCTTGCATGTTCATTAGGCATGCAAGTCTACAATATAAACTTTAATCTTAAAATTTTAGGCTAAAACCAAAATTTTCTCAAATATTTTATTATTGTTTTGTTTCGCTACTACCTTCTGTGCTATTAATAATCTTACCTACTCCATGTTAAACCTGCATTCAGAGAGTAAACTTTAAAGGATGTCAAACACACGCTGTGCTCCTTACCTAGTGAAGTATACGCAGTTGTCTTATTCACCTAGTGAAGTATACACAGTTGTTTTATTCACCTAGTGAAGTATACGCAGTTGTCTTATTCACCTAGTGAAGTATACGCAGTTG
>WMED01004740.1:0-20320 GCA_019650415.1 Pipa parva
TTGATAAGTTGTGTTATGTTTTCCGACTCCAGAGTATTTTTCTTTAGTGGAAGAGGGGGCAAAATGGCTCTTTTGATAGTAAAGGTTGCCAACCCCTGCACTAGATTAAATCACATCAGTAGAAGGTAAAGATCAATGTTAAAATAAAACAAATATTTCAGCATAAAAGCAGTTCTTAGGCTCCGTTCTTACTCTTTATAAAAGGGCCACACATTTTCTATATGGTTCGGGTGGAATATTATTCAGATTTTCTTTGTCATACCTTTAGGAAGTAAGAAGCAGTGCTTTCTACCTAAGATGCCATCTACAAAAAGGAAGGACTGGCTTAGAAAGAGTGCTTTACATCACATGTAAAACATCTACGCAACTATTGTTTAAATCAAACTATGGACTAGTGTCAGTAAGAGAAAATGTAATTCATTAAATTCAAGTGTTTGCCATCCTTGCTGAACTCAGTAGGGATTTAAATGCCTATTACCACTACATACAGAGACATATAATTATTAGTCAACTCCTATCTTCTAAATACATTTATAATTAATATAGATTTTAGAGTAAGCATTGACCCTACTTTGCTTAGGTAAGGAAGCCTACTTTAGTATCACCTTAGAACTGGACCTCACGGGAAATGTGTTATATATAGATATAAATGGGATTACCAGTAAAGTTATTAGTAAATGACATTGAAACATGAGCTAATTCTTTGCTGTCACCAGTTCGGTACTTATCTTTTATGAATTAGCCATAGATGCTTTAAATAACAGAGATGAATACACAGAATGAACACTGGCAGTAGAAGGTGCAGGGGGTTTAGGATCACCTTCTTTGCCCCAATGAACCTGCAGTGGCAGCACTTTTTTTTCCCGTGAAATGAAAAACTCAAATTGGCTGCAGGATAAGGCTAGGTTCACACAAGCGTATGACGCGCAGTGCATTGTACGCGCGTGTAAAGAAAATAAATAATACGCCGAGCGTTTTTTTCTATTGTACTTACCAGCGACAGTGTGAATGCTCCCTCAGTGTTCACTTCACTTCCTGTGTGTTGCATTTTGGGCGCAGATTATAATACGCAGGCCAAAATGCAACACACAACATTCCAGACCCAGCATATGCGCATCATATGCTGGTGTGTCCCAAACTAGGTAAGCACCATCGGCTTGCATTGAGCCGTATTTTTTTTTTTTTCCACAGGAGCATATGATGCGCTGCGCATCATACGGCCGTGTGAACCTAGCCTAAGCCACTTGCCTGCCAGAATAGGGGTTATTTAGCTAAGCACATGTTGCATATAGCATGCTAGTCAGCCTTTGGCTTTTTCTGCCCTTTTACCAATACTCCTATCTAAACTATAAATCTAATCTTCCCTTATCAACATGCCCTCCCATTTAGTTACTTTCTCTCTTTTATTTGGATTTCCTAACTACAAACCATTACTTGCTATTTCTTTTGTAATAAGAGTTATAGACACAAGGCCTGGGCCATAAAAAAAGGCCAGTTAATTAAGAACGGAAAAAAAAACAAAACTTACAAATGTAAAGAAAAACCCAAGCACACGATTTAGGTTGCCCAGCTAGCTATTAAATAAATATCCTCAACAGCATGATATGATAATGATATGTTACAGATACACAATAGAAGTCCAACCTTTTTTTCCATAATTTTAGGATAGGCTGGTCCCTGACAAATAATGAGAAATTCAGTGACACAATATACAGACAAACAGCAACATATAGGCCAAAAAGGATACAGACTGGAAAGGGCCAAATAAGGGGTACTGCCAGCTCATAAAATCAGGGGTCGTTTAGTCAGCCTATCACCTAAAGAATTTTTCCAAAGTACAATGCAACAATGACAGGAGAATAATAACGACTAGTGGTTTAAATCAGGTCACAGTCCAACATGACTAGGCTTTTGGATACAGATCAATGCAAAAGATGGGCTACTAGACACTGAGAAATGTAACTTGACAGTGTAATCGTCAACACCGTGTGTTGGATATACCCATTGAAGAAAAGGGAGACCCTTCCAGGCATTTTTTTTTTACTAAAGTTCAGTAAACCAAGGAGGAAAACCCAATCAATTTTAGCATTAAATTTGGATTAAAAGAACAGTAACACCAAAAATAAAAATGCCCAAAATACATTTATTGGTATATCTATTTAATGTGCTTCCAAAATTGTGTCTATAAAGTATGATATTTAGCTTTAGAAGGTGAGCTGTTGGGAGAACTACCTAAATATGGACAATCTAAAGTATCATAGAAAACAAGGAATTAGGTAACATCTGTTTAACAAACAAACTGCTATAAACAAAGACAAAAATAGCCAGAAAGCAATTAAAATTCATAAATCCAACTTCAAATTACAATTTACAGGTGCTGAATTTGGATAACTGCCATGCTATTTGAAATGGGAATTTAGATGCAATTGCCTCCAAAATTTGAAACGGTAGCTCTGGGTTACTGGATAATACACTATTCAACTAGGCTTCCCAGCACTAGCTAAAACAACGGATGTGCTGATGAACACAGTGCAAAAGATTAGTAACACCCAGTGCCCAAAAGATAGATTCTATGCCCAATGCCCATAAAATATATGATGAAAATACCTCTCAGATATAGCCAGTGCAGAGCCCAATTCAGCCCAAATATCCACAATGACCAGACCTACTTCCAATAGCCAGCAATCCCCAAATATAGTTCCCATCAGACATGTCTAAAAAGTGTCAATAATACATCAGATAGATTTAGCTCCCAAGGTTCCTCAGACATACCTAAATGTAGTACCAAAGGACAACTGCCACGTTGCACACCCCAAATAGCAGGCCCTGCTGTAAAATTTATAATATTTTTACCATTCTTTCTCTAGGTTTTCACAAGCAAAATTTCATGTCATATGTTAGCCCCTGTAAAGAATGGACTTCTCTAGACCCTAGGTCAGTGGTGGTGTATCTTTTAAGCACTGAGTGCCAAAAAGGTGATGTCACGCACCAGCGCCATCTCCCGAAGTGCCGGCTCTGGTGAGTGACGTCACGACAACTGCACTGGGGGAGGAGCGCGCACGTGTCAGGGGAGGAGAACTCCACTGTGAGTGAGCGTGCTCCTTCAGTGCAGGCCACAGATCCGGCCTGAAAAACTGTCAGATCGGGTCCGCAGCATGTACTGAAGGCAGGTTTGGCGACGGCTCGCGTGCCAACAGAGAGGGTTCTGCGTGCCCTCTTTGGCACGCATGCCATAGCTTCGCCATACCTGCTCTAGGCAATTCAAAGGCAAAAAAGTCAGAGAAAAACAAACTGGCTTACGGCTTTTTCAATAATTGCGCTGTGAAAAAAAATGTCTGCCACTCACTCTTTTTGAAACAAAGAAAGCTTCCTGGCATTTTTGTTACCAACTACCCGTAGGCATTAAAACATGACAGTTTAGTAAAATTTCACAGATAGTATGCCTCCCTTCTCCAGTTCTTTGTTAAACCACTTGGCACCTGTCAGTCATACAGCTTCTCTCTTCTTACACACCTAAACAGAGCTCATTCACAATCTCCACCTCTTTGTGGTTAAACATTAGCCTACCAAGAGATCATAAAGTTTGTGTAGAAGGAAGTTACTGGACCAGAGGAAGGCATGGAAAAAACAGTTAGCTGTAAAATTTGCAGAAGTGTGTTTTCTTTAAAGAAACAAAAAAAGCGAAAGAAATTTTTATATTTTATATATATATATATATATATATATATATATATATAGCGTTTAAACCCAGTTTTATGCTGATGTGATGTGCACAATATTAGGCCTCGAAGTGTAATTTACTGCTGATCTACATGGTAAAGAAATGCAATATATTAGGAAAGGTGGACAATTTTGTAAAAGTAAAAGAATGACAAAAAGCCAAATGACAAATTAGGTAAGTGCAAAGACCCCCAAACAAAGCAGTATTCCAGCATGAGTTGGTGTACAATTAAATAAAACTTTAACAATTTTATTTCCGATTTAATAAATACTAAATGCATTAAAATAATAAAGTTTGCTCCTTATAATTAACTTGAAGCAGTGACCACCTCCCTTAAGGGTCATCAGCGCATTGCAGAGCAATGGGAATTAATGCTGAGCACAGATTTTCTGCAAGACAAGCTATAAGAAGACAGCTGTAGTGTGCTGGCTCTCCACTACACTCATTTATGCTGAGTCTTACCAAACTAAATTGCAGAAGCTGCAAAAATTGGGTTTCATTTCAATGTAAGGTGACCTACTGAAAATACATGATTAGGACAGGTCTTTGTGGATTTTTTTTAAACTAAGAGAGGTTTCAATGACCTGCTGATATGCACAGCTAACAGGATTCATATTTAGACATCGGAGCTGATAAAAATTTACAGGAACAACTTTGTTTAAATTTCAATAGTTACCCAAATAAAATAGTTTGCATAGTAAAAGCTATATCTAACAATTTCTGCACTAAACTTCAGACATGACAGTGAGATCCAGCCCCACTGATTTGTAGAATTATCCAAAATAAAGATCAGTAACAGCTAAAATTTAAATATGTGATGTCAGTTCCTCCTGTCATATTTTTGACAGAGGATTTCTTTAAAAAGGACCAGTAACATTAGAAAAAGAAAAATCATTTAGACTGACATAGGAATTATTCCTCAGAGTAACCTGTTGGCTTTAAAGCTTCATTTCTGCTTTCTATTATAGTTTCCTCTTTTTTGACTACAGCAATATTTAATCTATTGGGAACAGGCCCCAATCCCACTCCCATATTCATTTTATTCAGCAAATACATATACATCCATATTCATAAAGTTTCCATGGAAGGCCAATAAAGTGAAAGTCAACAAGTTTTAAAAGTAACTTCAACCTTTTTAAATATCATAATTTTTTAAATAAATGGTATTTAAACAATTTTAGTAATAAATACATATGAAGCACATCGAAAAATAAACAATTCCCATTTGTATGGTCACGGCAGTTCTTCCAACATAATAATGATAAAATGTACCTTTGAAGATGAATTCCTGGTTTGTAATATTGTTATTAAACAAATCCCCACTTATTCCAATTGTTTTCTTACAAAAAAAGCCAAAGTACTTCACAAGAATAACAAGGAAAAAAAACAAAACAAAAAAGCAGTTTCTTTCTCAGGTGTACAGATCCTTTAGGCCAGGGTCACACTGGCATAGAGGTGCGTGTCTTTTTTTTTGTTTTTTTAAAGCGCATCGCAAAAAAAGTAATGGCCGACAGGCATACACTGTCACATTTGTGTTTCATAGAGAGGTACATGTGCTGGAATACTATGATGTTTTGAGAGCGTATGGACACAAGCAATGTGGACAGTAGCAAGAGGGAATTGACCAATAACGCTCACACGGAAAAAACACGTCTAAAAAAAATGTGCTGGCGGATTTTCACAACAATTTTTTTTTAAAACAAAGCGCAAATACATACTAGTGCAGCGGTTCTCAACCTGTGGGTTGCACGACCATCTCACAGGGGTCGCGAACAGGTTTGGAGCAGTTAGTGATCGCCGGAACCTTTTATTAAGGGTTCCTGTGTGGTGACGTTGGCCCAAAACGTCACTACATGATGTGCATACGTGATGGCATTTCGTCCAAACGTCATCACGTGAAGTGCGGACGTGTTGAAGTTGGGCCTGAACGTCGGTGTGTAATGTCAGCACCGGCAGCCGTGATCTCAACAAGGTTGAGAACCGCTGTACTAGTGTGTCCCTAGCATTAATAAAGACCTTATTTGTTTTGCTTGGCCTGTTCTTATGAACTTGCTGTTTGCAGAATTCTGATCTGTTATGTAAAGAAATACCAGCCCAGTGTCATTGTTTTCAATTCAAAAAACTAAGATGCCTCATATTAACAACTCAGCCTTTATGGTCCCAACAAACAAAATGTAAATACATTTCTAAATAAAAATATTTAAAATTCCAAAGCAGTTTTAGAAAGGCAGACTAAAGGTTATATATATAATTTATTTATTTGAAAAAGATTGTTCAAAACACACTTTTGGAACTCTTGTATGTATGACTGGTGGAATGCATCAATTGTTAAAATGACTGGACAACGCTCACAATAAAATGTATGAAAAAAACTGATGTGCATTTAATGCACAATTGTTTTAAATAATCTATTAAAAGTAAATGCTAAAAAGCAAAAAAAAATAAATAAATAAATAAATAAATAAAAATTCATAAGGGGGTTTCTTCCAGTTGCTTAATAAGCAAGTGATCATTTTAAATCATCAAGTTGGAGAAATAGATATGTGTATAAGCTTTAGAATGAAATTTACTAAACTTGAAAAAGTAATTTTCTACCTTTTTGAGTTTATTCGATGTAACAACTGCCATTTGATTGGAAAATATTAATTTTTTCCCAATCAAAACAAAAGTGTTTTGATGGAAAAGTAGCCATACTTTACATAAGTACTTTGGCTACTTCTCCATTGAAAAGATTCGATCAGTATTTTTCAATCAAACGGCAGTTTTTACATCGAATAAACTTTAGTAAATTTCACACTTAATATTTATAAATCTATCCTTTGATGTTTTTATTTCTTACTGTCACAGTGCCACAGACTATCTCCATATGATAAAGCTGACTGATCTAATGATTTTTGGAAGGCATTGTTCAAATAAAATCTAGTGTATTTATCAAAAAAGTAATCGAGTGCTTTGAATTCATTATGAACTTTCTCCATATTGCCAATTTCAAGTGAATTGTTTAATACAATACGTGGCTAGCTGGAAGCCTTCAGTTTATTTAGAATGACCTCACAATGCAATGAGGCTAAACCACATATATCCCAAACAAGTCTTGTACACTGGTTTAACTTAAGTCCATGGCACGCTATTATTTTGTGTGTTTTACCAAAAGTTTTAAAGTACAAAGAACCTGCACCACAGAGACTTGAACTGGATCTGCGCTAAAATATTGAGCGACATTTCCATGAGATAGGTTGCAGGTGATTTATCATGGTAAACTGAGTATTGAAAATTCACAATTCTTTTGTCAGTTGCCCATTCAATTTGTTTTCTTTGCATTCTGAGGCCAGTTTTACCGCCAGTGTCGAAGCGCACAGTGTGCCACTAGTTTTACAGATCTGTATGTGTCCTTGCATGTTCCCTCTTCCCTCACCCACATTATTACTATTACTCACTTTACTGAAAATACTGGTGCTTTAACCAAACAATGCCATCTGGTATTGAGTGACATCCTGGCTACAGAACAAAGAATCTGCTAATGCCTTATTAATACCTAATGGAGGTTGACTTTCAAGCTGACAAAGCAAGCTCAGGTATAGTTGCATTATATAACTGAATTCTTGATGGCAACTGATCAGTGCAGTCCTAAGCACTAATGATTTTCAGTTTCATAAACATACTGACGCACATACTATATGTAACAAAAACAGCAGCATAACTGTGGCTTGTCGAACTTTAGAAGCCAGTAGAGCAGTTTAAAGCACACGCCCCTTTTAAGTCAGTCTCACTGAGCAACTCCAAGGGGAAAAACAGGAATGTTACGTAAGGAATGTTACACACACACACACACAGCTCCGGCCTCCGGAAGAAAACCAATAATATGACTTCATCTGGGAATGATCACTAAGGAACAAACAATGTAGAGGCCAAGAAAAGCCCCTCTATCTTTTTAGCACAACATAATCAAATTGCAAGACAGCTTGGATAAGGATTGTGGCCAGACTAAACGAAACCAGTTCACAACCTCCTATCTAATCGCAAGCTCTTTTACCCACTTAGTAATTTACTTCCAACAAATGTGTATGTTTGCCATAAACGTGATCTAATTTAGGAACAAATTATTTGTAAAAATTATTAAATAAACTGCATATCTCATTGGGTGTGTTTTGCCTAATTACTATAGATAAACATGGTAAACAATATATATATGTATAACATTTCTGGATATCAGCATGATATCCTGTATCCAGTAAGCATTTACTATATTCTTCATGTTAATAACACAAACCAGCAACCTGTTGATTTTCCACTCGTTGCTGGAGTATATCTCCTACCATTATACCCCCCCCCAAAAAAAAAACAAAAACACACAAAATGTTTAGCAGTTTCTGAACTACAGCTTCCATCATCCTCTATGAGGTTAAAGAGCCACAGGTTGTAGATCCCAGCTGTAAATCAATAATGCACTATACAACAAACAATGTGTGCATCACTGAAGCTGTTTTTGTTTTGTTTTAAAGGAAGCAGTACACATTTGTTTTAAAGGAAGCAGTACACACACTATCACATTCCCGTCAGACTGCACCCCCTCCACCGAGCTCCCTGGGTGGTCAATCACATTCTAGTACGGTTCATGGATCACTAAAGATGATAAACAACCAACAACATCATGAAATCCATAACTCAACCATTTAGTCAACCATATTTAACATATGATCTCTATGGCTTTCCTGTGGCCACGCCAATACAAAGGAGCTAGTTTCCTTGTTTCCACCCTGTAAACACGCTTGCATGTAATCGGCTGAAGTCTTACCCCTTTTTCTTTATTGTTAAAACGGTCAGGTCCCACCCAGGCTCAGACAGAAGATGCACACAGATGGTAAGGGGCTTCTTTACCTGCTATGCAATGCGGCGAGTTTGCCTCGGGGGTCGCAGAGCGTTGGCTGCAGGAGGGAGTGCTGAGATCTGCTGAGTTGTAATGTTACAGTTTCCTGGAATTACTCACTCACAGATTCCTTTCATTCATAAAAACACAGTCATGCACTGACGTCATTCCTGGAGGCAGGGTAGAGGCTGTCACATGATGAGTACAGTGATATCATTTGGTTTTCAGGCTGAGTTTAAAGGTGCAGTGCTACAGCCCATGGTCTTCAATTCCAAAATCCCCCTTTCAGACATTCTTTTCCTGTTTTGAAAAGTGTAGCTCTGGCTGGGACTGAATGAGCCTATGCCTGGGCCACGTGCGTGTTCTCCATGCCTGCTGGTTCCCTACCCCCACAACAATAAGGAGAGGGAAGGAGGGAGGACCCAGCTGAGATAGGGATGTACTTGGAATGGGGCGGGGTTACAGACTTAAAAAGGAAGCACTCATTCGGCAGAGAACCACTAACCATTTTTATATTTCTCTCTGCAGGAGCTTCGCTGAACAAGAACGGTCAGCTGTGAGAATCAGTTGCGATGGCTGCATGACTGGTGTAAACAATCCTGTCAGGACATGCATACCATTGATTAAGGTTATACATTTAAATGACAACAATATTCAGTCCACAAACATTAAAGTCAATTTACAAATGTAAATTTCTGCTTGTACAGTTACATTTTAAATTCCTTAAAAGCAGGGCAAAAGCAGATGCAAATGTAATCCACAACAGGCAGCTAAGTAAAAAGTCATAGGGAATACTAGAAGCAGGGCAGAGTCACAAGGCTGGTTCCACTTAGCACACATGCCACAAAGTAAGCAATATCACAGCACCCAAAGCACAAAAGCCTGAAGGCTACCCAAATACATGATGGACACATAACTGGACTCTCACAACAGCAGCTACACAGTTCTGTGACTGTGCAGTAAGTATGTATTTTGATACCTGCCCTTCTTAGGGGGAAAGGGGGTAGTTCCCTATGCAACCAGCCCATTCCTTTGTTGGGACTTTAAATTTCCCTGCTGGGGTAATCCACTATAGAGCTTGTCTTGCAGGATGCCATGATAATCTTTCAAGGGAAAATGAGAGTACCAACACAGTTTGCCAAATTCCAGGCTTTTTACCAAGCAACTTTCTGTGTATTAAAAAGGTGACCTGCGTTATCCATAATGCCCCTGCATCAATTAAATTAATGTGGTGTTAAAGTCTGGCATTGCATTACATAAGTTGCAATGGAAGTTCTATTGGCACTATGAGTGGTATACAAGTGTCAGACTTTCTTTTTATACATTTTTCTCAGTAATGTAAACTATAAATTGCCAGGTTAGCAATGTCCTGTATATGTGTTTTTACCTAATTATAGGTATTTATTTATGAACAGTTAAATAAAACATTTATGATAGGCACAGAATTAAGTGTTCAGAAGACTACAAAGAAATCAGGTCCAGTCCTATTGATACGTTAAATCAGTGATGCCCAATCTTTTTTGGCCTGGGGGCCATATAAATAAACAGCTAGTGCCAACTAATGGAACGCATATGCGTTCCAACACATAACGAACCCGGAAGTGAGGTTCTTAAGAATGCAGGGAAGCGTTCCACCCAATTGTGGGCTACTGCAAACAGCGCAATACTGAACTGACATCCTGTTCAGTAATAAGCTGACCAGGTTCTCCCAACTGTTGCCAGTTTCCTGCACTGTGGGCAGAAGCTTTGTGGTCCGCGGGCCATAGGTTGGGAATCACTGCATTAAATGCTTTATGAACATGGAAATCCCTGTCTCACAAAGGTTAGGGGTCCTAGCTATGGAGGAAAAACAATTCTACAATACTTACAACTCTTTTAGAACAAAAATTCAAGGTTTTAAAACTAGCAGCAATTAAGTGATAGAAGACTAAACTGTTTAAGCTGCAAAATACTATGTTATGTGGTTTGCTATAAATCAGTCACCAGAATCTGAATATACTGCTTTTGTGGCTCAACATTCACCATTAAAGCGTATGCAAAACATACTACCCAAGATCATTACATTGATTAGGTTGAAGAACATAACTAGTAATAGGGGTGTGCGATATGTATCATGCACGATACTATCGCACACCGGGTTGTATCTATGTTGCCAGACGGCAATATCGTGTATCGTGCGCCTTTGCGGCGGCTGTGTGCTTGTTCGGCTTCCGGGAGGCGGGCAGAAAGCAGCGCGCTAACAAAGTTAAAGCTGCTGAGAGCCTCAACTTCTTTGCCGAAAGACTCCCTAGAACACTTGGGAGGAGCTGGGAGTAGGGCAGTGAACAATGATTGAAGCAACAGGCACGTATTTAACTGCTCTCTCACTTAAGTCAAAGCTAGTGCTTTGTTACTTTTGACCATTATCGTCTGTTATCGGTATTATTAAAAATATCGATAATTTTTTTGCATTATCGCCCACCCCTAACTAGCAGTATTACCTGTAATATTTATTTTCTACCCTGGTTTGTCAGGTTGCAGTTTGTACCCCACCTCTTTCTCAGTTTATAACATTAACCTAATTTCTTCATTTTCAGTAGCGATCTAGCATTATGTGTACACTGTTAAAGAATGATAAACTGTGGATGCCCTACCATCAGGAGTTAAAATTGGTAGCTCTGGGCATGAGAAGAAAGAATGGTCCTTCCTACACAGTCCATTAGCCTTTGCCCATGCATGCAGTTGTATTAAGGAAAGTTGGAGTTGAACCTTATAAGCTGGGGAGGGGATTGATGCAACCAGAGGTGCTTCAGTACTTTGAGTGCAACTTGAAGAGATCTTTAAAGGGGAACTATATTGGTAAATGATACACAAAGTATTCATCTCTGTCTACTTCTGGGTCTGTGTGAGCGATATCAGTCCTTCACTTAGACCCAACAGGGCATTTTATGGAGGATGGGTCTATGTGAGGGACAGAGGTCCCTCACATAGACCCAGAAGTGAGAGAAATGGCAATGCATTCATCTGACTATCCTAGGCTGAGGACCGTCCAATGAATACACTGCTACTGATGCAGTTGTGTCTTTATAATGAGAATACTGTCGCAGCCACAACTTTAAAATTGTCGCAGTTGCAACTTTACAATGGGATAATTGTTGCAGTCACGGATTTGCTATGAGAATCCACTGTTTGAGAATTCGACAGTTGAATTCAGACTTTAGAGAATAACCCCCTAGGTATCCCTTCATTATACATACTGTATATATCAGCTAGGACAATACATAGAAGGCCACAGCCCTTTATTTAATGGGAGATTTTCCTACAGAAAGTGCAGGCAGTACGTCTCCTCTCCCATTTTTCAGGAGTGAATTGAAGAGGGAACCAGGAGGTAAATTCAATTATTAATATTCACATATACAAAGCATTTCAGTTCACTCTATAATTCACTGCACAAGTTTATTCAGAACTGGTGTCCCTGCTGAATTGGCCACAGAATGTATGCTGGTATATAAGACACAGCAATAATGAATAAGCTGCTTGCTCAATACTTGCTATTAGGTAACTATTTTCTTTATATTTATTAAGTTTCATTATTTTTGAAGCTGAATTGTGGAAGTGCCTAAAGCCCTACTTTTAAAGCTAAGTATCATACTTTATGGACTACAGATTGTTTGTTTGAAAACTCTGATTACATTTATAATAACTATACAAGCAAATTTATTTTTTTTTGGAGACTATTCATTTAATCCAAAACCTTCTTGATGAACAAATTGGCAATAGATCAAAAGGATCCAGCAGTGCCTTATTACTACCTAATGTATGTATGGAAGGATGGATGGCTGGCTGTATAAAATACCACAATGATCTCCTCCAACTTAGAATTTGGAAGCCAGGTCAGTTTAAACACAGACCTCTGTCATCCTCACCCAGAGAGCTTCCAAGAGGAAAAACAGTAATGTTATAAATGGAATGTTACACACAGCTCCAACCTCTGTAAGAAAACCAATATTATGACTTCATCTAGGAATGATCACTAAGGAACAAACAATGTACCTGCCAAGGAAAAGTTCTCTCAACCAAACTTTAATCAAACTGCAAGCTTTCATTGACAATAATTTAGTCCTGCCTATATAGCTACCCAGCAGGATTACAGTTAATTCTAGTATCAGAAATAACGACCTCCTATTTGATCACTAGTTCTTTAATCCAGTAGGCCATTTACTTCCAAGCACTATCTTCATGTGTATAGTTACTACAAATGAAATCTGGACAGGAAAAAAATAAGTACAAATAATCAGTGCTTCTGCAAAGTACAACCTTGATTGGGTGTTGTGACCATCCGTATTTTACACTGTGTTCCAAATTATTATGAAAAAAGTGTTTGAGTGATAAGGTAAGAATTTTTTTTTTGTCAGTTAAACTTATTGATAGTGATGTGTGTCAGGGCTCTTTATTTCACTGAAAGCAATTGCAGACACCTGTGCTAATTAATTTGGAAGGTGTGTCCAATTAAAGGCAAGACAATTATTATGTGATCATTTAAATTTTTTTTCCACCTTTTAAATTAAAAAAAGTTTATAAGAATTAGCAATTGATCTTTTTTTACATTTACTTGATAAGACACGCACCTGCTTGGTTCCAACACAATATCTGGCATACTTGGGATATTTTGGCAAAACTATCCTTTCAACAGCAACATGCATGTATAAAATATTTTACAACTCATTACTGCAATGCCCTGCAGCACTGGAAAGTTCAATACAGTATTTATTTCCTTCTAAAAGGATTAAGGAGAAATGCTAGTCTATAGACAAGCATTTCCTTTAAAGCATGTCTAACAATGAGCGGCACCCTAAACTGCTCAGAGCACTTCCATGTCAATATAAGTAATGCAATGCCAGACTTCTTACTGCTAGTTTGTGTCACATTATTAACCTGATTTTTAAAGGAGACCTAAAGTTAAAAAAAAAACCGTTAAAACACTTACCTTATACTGAGCCGATTGATTGCAGTCACAGCATGAGCTGTGCTGTAATTAGCCGGCTCTTGATGCTTCCCCCGGCGCCTCCTGCACAGTGCGCTGGCCGACACAAAAGGCAACGCACGGCTCCTTCTTTTCCTTCCTAGGATTTTACATCATTGGAGCGTTCTCGTTGGCCCCGCAATGAACGTGATGATGTTTAAGCCCTGTAACACCGGTGTTACAGGGTGGGAGGAGCTACAGCGCTGGCTGCCAGTCAGCCAGCGCTGTAAGAAGCATTGGGGGAATCATCAAGAGCAGGCTAATGACAGCACAGCTCATGCTGTGACGGTAATCAACTGGTTCTGTTCAAGGTAAGTATTAACTGTTTATTATTTTTTTACTTTAGTTCTACTTTAACTGACTCGGGAAGCTGTCAGCATAACTGGCTGGGAAGACCCGAAGCGCATATGCTTTGAGCTCCCGAGCATAGAGGTACGCGCGGTCACCTGGGGGGGTGGGGATAATGCTGTGTAACCTGATAATGCTAGTGCACATGAGATTTGGAGACGGGAGGAGAGCCTGCTTGTTAGGGGGGCGTTCCTGTAGTGTTTGAGTGGCAGTTCAGAATGAAGATGGCAGCTTTTATGTTTTCTAATCAGGCTGAGATTGAAGTAAGTGTATTTTCAATATGCAAACGATTTTTTGGTTCCTAATTACTTGATTTACATTGTAAAGTCACATATTTTAATAAAATATGTAATAATCTTGAACTGATGGGTGTACTTTAACCCTTTAACTGTCAGCCTATTTTTTTCCCGTGCACCCCGTATTGCCAAGCTGTTTTTAAGCATTTTGCGCTTTATGTGTTTTACCAAAGATTTTTCAGGGAAAGCAATATAATTTCCAGGAAAACTATATATCATTTTTTTCAGTACACTTTGGGGTTTAACATGCAATGTCTCACTTGTCATTATTTTTTTTGCTTCCTTATTATTTTGGGTTTAATATGTAAAAAAAATAAATAAAAAATCTCTTAAAACTGTCACTATTTTTAACAGAAAAAGTATAGTTTCTTGGTAAAACTATACTGTTTTTAAAAGACCCATTCCTCCTGATTTCAACAATACCACACATGTATCAAAAGACACCCTTTCTTGCCCAGGAGACACTCCTAATTGAAATGAGTGATTTACAATATTTTAGAAAAAAAATCAACCAATTATGCATACCTTGCAGTTTTTCAGGATAAAGTACCATTTACCTCATGAATACCCTTCACAAAGTATATATCCTCTAAAAGCACACACCATCAGCTATCTAGGCGTACCAAGCATGTTGCTGTGGATGCAAGCCCCCTTGAAATCCGCAGATTTGGGGACAAATCGATAAAAATGCAGAGTAAAAACAGTATTTTTTCACATAACTTGAAACCCCCAAAAACTAATTTAGAAAGAGCAATGCGCAAGAGCATATCTGAGGCACAGTGGGGGCTACAGAGGCATCAGTGGTGGGTCGGGGGGGTGGCTTTATTTACCCCATACAGCAGGCATCGCGGCTCCACAGCTGCTTCCTGCTTGTCTGTCAAAAGTCAAAGCCGGGAACGCTGATTACATCATGTGAAGCAGGATGAATTATTACAGAGCCCTGGAAAACACATAGACCAGGAAATGTGTTTGATATAACTGCTAAACACAAGAAGAAACTCCTGCCAGACTGCTATTGGTTAAGCAGTGTGCTGACCTTTTGGCCTCATTAGCCATGCTTTGTTTGCATTCCTGGAATGCAGGAGATTAACTTGTACAAGCAGAGGTTACATTACACATTAGGCAAAAATGTCCGGGGGGAGGGTATAATCTTTCCTGAAAAACTGGCTGGTACACATCACACAGACACGTTTCCTGGTGCGGGAGTTTTTCAGTGCTGCCTACTCAATCATTCCGCTTCAGATATAACATCTACTAGGGAAAAACGCTTCTCACTAAGGTATAGTACCGCATATGTAAAGATGTCATCTGACTATAGCTCCCCTTTAAGGAATAGGGGATTAATGGTATCGTTTTTTTTTAATAATATAGTGACAATCTTTGCATGAAAAGGATATCCGACGTCCCTTGAAGTAACAGGCTGCCCACACCTAAATAACACTTGTAGTAACTGCGTCAGCCATGTAGCAGTGACAACCCTCTTCTCCTCCTCCTATAGTACCTCATACCTTCAGTCTCCATCACCCCTCCTCTCTCTGACATAACACCGCCTTCCCTGAGACATCATACCTCCTCCCTCCATCCAGCTGCGAGCCAAGTCCTCATCAAAATGGCCTCTTCTTCCGCCCTCATTACTTTACCCGCAACAACATGGCTGCTTGACACAGAACTTTACTGACGCCCTCACCAACATGGCGCTATACACCAGGCATTCAGCCGCCACTAACATGACTACCGCGATGCTGTGAAGTGATTGGCCCGCCTGAATATTACTTCCCCTGTCCCCAGCATTCATAGGGTCACGCTCGATGACGCGTTGTAGTCTTGTGTTCTGATTGGGTGAGACTGCTATCCTTAGCCTGTTCATTGAAACTAAGGAAACAGGTGACAGGCGATGAGCCCTGGAGGTAAGTTGGAGATAGTTGAGGTGGTGATTGATGATGGGACAATTTATTGGTCTAATTTATGTTTTATTGGGATTTGGCTGTGGTGATGCTTTTAAAGGGATTGATATTTGAGAGATTTCTGCTTGTATAAAATTCAGCAGAGGGAGAGGAGAGATTTAAACTATTTGTATTTCTTTTAGGCTATTTTTATTACATGTAAAACGATGACTAGACTTGGATATGTTTGAACCAACGTTGGGAAAAGGTTTCATATTTGGAAGTTACCTTTACATTTTTTATTTTAAATTATATCTTTTTTTTTTTTTTTTTGGTATTACATTTTTTAAAGTGTTTTCCATACTGACTGAATTTCTCATTTGTACCAGGGGAAAACTATTCTATGTTTCCGCTAACTACTACTACCACCCTTGGTTGAGGGTACTCTGACTTGTTCCCAGCAATACTAATCTGGTGAATGCACCTAGTCCTAGATATATAAAAATGGATTGTGCAGGGTTCTGCTGGAATCTATTCAGATCTGCAAAAAAATATATATATATATTTGAATAAAGTTATATTTAATAAGTCTACCTTTTTTCAGGGAAGTTTTGGTATATATGCCAAGTTTGCCTTTAAGATTTAAAGGAGAGCTGCTGAATGTCTAGGGGTGAGGGAGTCTAAATATACTTGTACCAATGTATGTCTTTTGTCCCCTGCTGCCTTCTCCTTGCTCCATTCTCTCTTCCCTTTTGTGATCATATGTCTGAGTCTTTAAAGGGAAATGTAGGTGTGTGGTGTATTTTGTCACACTGCTTGAAATTTAGTATATTCAGGCAATATCTGTTTACCTAATCTTTAATGTCTGTCCAGGGCATAGCCCAGGGACCTAGTACAGTACATATTTGCCAAGTGCCTAATTTCACAGTAGCTAAACACCTGGTGCTTAGTGTACATTTGTGAAGAGTAACCAAGACCAGTACTGTGTATGTCAAAGTACCCAGCACTATTGACCAGTACTGTAGTGACATAAACTTTATACCAAGGGTCCCTACACTACATTATCATAGTCACTGATGCAATGTGTCCAGTACCCCAGTACCATAACTCTATTACAAAGTGCCAAGTACAGTAGTGGTGTGTGTCTGTGTGTTTTCAATTCATGTTTCCATGTGTCCAGTACCCCAGTACCATAACTCTATTACAAAGTGCCAAGTACAGTAGTGGTGTGTGTGTGTTTTCAATTCATGTTTCCAATCCTGCTTCTGCTATTTCTGGCTACAACTAACTAAAACATGAGCATGTCTTGCTAAATACAAGCTGGATAGGTGAGACATACAACAAGCTGTAGCATTACTAATGTTTTCTGTGTTGTTTGTTGTGAGTTAATATAAACCATTTCTCAGTATAATTTTGTAGAAACTACTGTGCCACACCTTGCAGTTAGAATCTAATACATGCATGCTAGGGTATTTTCATGCTTATAATCAAACCATGTGTTCTGTCTGCAGCAATTGTCAACAATTTGGTATACATTTCAATACAGGGAAAACCTCTTAATGTTATGGTCTGCTATGCCACACATGACTGTTTACAGTGTGGTAAAATGGCAAAAAATGTAAGTAATGTGGACAAACTGTAGCCCACTGACAAAACCCCTCCAACGCAAACTGCAAATGCAAAATTGATGCAAAATCAATACTTTGGCTTCCATGGATGCAATTCAATAAATGCAATTTTGCAACCATTTTTTATACAAATGCTATGTGATACATTTTCAAAATAGTTTCCTTTTTTTTTTTTTTGTATCAGATATTATGTAGTAACTATAAAGGAAAATAAATGGTTTTCTTATTGGTGTAATGCAATATGCCTCAATCGCATGTCATTTTAGGGTTAAGGCACCATGGGACTTTTTGTAGCAATTTAACAGACACATTGCTGGAAACTTCTCAGCTGGAGAGTTCAGGAATGAACTGCCCTGATTTGGTGTAGGACGGGGGTCGGCAAACTTTACTATGAAAAGAGCCATTTTGCCCCCTCTTCCACTAAAGAAAAGTAGTCTGGAACCACAAAACATAACAACTTAGAAAAGGTAGGCTGACGGGGAAGTTGACAAAGAGTAAAGCTGTTTAAAGGTACATTTTTTTTTTTTAAATACATGTATATTTACAAAATTGTTTATTTCATTAGTACAACTTTAAATTAGTATTAGTTTTGAGGTGACAGGTGCGCTTTAAGGCAGAGCATTTTGCAATACATTTAGGTTCTAATGTGAGAAGCTCCACCTATTGTTGTCCAACTATTAAAAGATCTTACAGGCCTATGATAGAAGATTATGGTCAAATGAAGTGTCTGCAAGAGCTGCCCGTTACCATTGTTGTTCATTCAGGTTGTTGGCCACACATGTCTGATATACCCATAACATGTTGGGTGGTGATAGTAACAATTTAGCTCATTATTAATGAGTTTTCTGTGCGTGTGTGGCTAAATCATTATAATTAAAATACATTTTAGGCTGATGGCACACTAGGTGTTGTTGCTGCATGTGGCTTTCCATTTGCAGGCCCCTATAGAATTAGTTTACCTCCAGCGCTGCTATAAAGTCCATATGAAGGTGATTTAGCACTAAAGAATGCCTTGGGACAGACATTAGTATGGTACCAAGGTTGTACTGCATGTGGCTGCAGGAGACCTGTAGAAGGTGGCCTACCTGGTGTGCTATCAAACTTAAGGGCAGTTTTTGTATAACAACGTTTAAAAGTTTCAATAATCAGAGCTACTCTTCATTTTATTTATTTTTCGAGAGCAGATAAAAGGAAAAACATGATTAGATCTGCTGTTGGTCTTTGTTATGCAAGCTGGGGGAAAAAAATCACACTGTCTTGGATAAGTGCTTTTTGACAACTCACATTTGTCTCTTGTATCATAGGGTTCCAAGGTATGGATCTTTTTGGCCGAATCTTCAGTGCTGTGAACACAGTGAGCAACCTGTTCACAAACCCGTACAAGGTGCGAGAAGTGCCACTATCAGATTATGCAAATTGTCTGCGGCTTAAAGAGGATGGGCGAGTGCTCCTATACAAAAACCTGACTGCAAAATTATGGGATTGTTTGCTTGTGAACCCTCAGGTTCCCCAGAATGCCTACCGGTATGTTTCACTCTCCCTACAGTGCCATGAAGGGCCTTGAAGTAAATGCAGCTGGATAAACTGGGAAAAATATAAAACTAGGGCATTATTTATAAAAACTGTTATCATCCTATGTATTTTTCTTGATTTGTTAGTGTCTTCACCCATAGCCACTTTAGGTAAATAAAATATGAAAACGGTTAAATAATAGGGCAAAATAGACAATTACAGTGTTTAACTGTTTTTAATGTAGTGTAGGAATTCAGTTCATTGGAGACACTCCGAGCCTTGGGTACCAAACCATTTAGTACACTGCATGGCTTTTGTTACATTTTTATCATATATGGTCAAAACTGCAACAAATGGCCATTTAACCATGTTAAAACACATGCATGTTGGATTCAATGGACGGCAGCATGTATGTATTTATTCATTTATATTTATATATTACGCAGAGCTTCACCATTCATCATTCACTTTATTCCCTGTCCCATGGAGCTTACAATCTAGTTTCCTTATTCAGTTACGCACACATTGACACAGATGTATGTTTTTGGATTGTGGGAGGAAAAACGGAGTGACCGGAGGAATCCCCCACAGATTCTGGGAGAACATACAAACTCCCAGCAGTTCTCAACCTGTGGGTCGCGTGGCCATCCCACGGGGGTTGAGAACCGCTGCGGTACCCGGAAGAGGCCGCAGGATCCCGTGATGTCGAGCGAAAACGTCACCACGTGACGCGCGTAAGTGATGACGTCAGCGCCAGGGGTCGCGGTCTCATAAAGGTTGAGAACTGTTGATGTGGAAGTGAACCCAGAACCCAGTGCTGTAATGTAGCAATGCTAACCACTGAGCCACTGCACTGCCCATGTATCATAGTTTAACATAGTAACATAGTTTATAAGGCTGAAAAAAGACACAAGTCCATCCAGTTCAGCCTATTTTCCTGCAATGTTGATCCAGCGGAAGGCAAAAAACCCATGAAGCAAGAGCCAATTATCCTCATATTAGAGAAAAAATTCCTTCCTGACTCTAAATATGGCAATCAGAATAATTCCCTGGATCAAGGTCC
>WMED01004741.1:0-20023 GCA_019650415.1 Pipa parva
GCGATATTTAAATGAAACATATCGTCCGTCGAGGGTTAATTCCTTCATGGCCTCACAGGGAGTAGAACTCCCCTGTGAGCGAGCACTCCTTTAGTGCAGGCCATGGATCTTGCCTGAAAGATGCTGGATCGGATCTGTGGCCTGTACTGAAGGCAGATTTGGCGACGGCTTGCGTGCCAACATAGAGGGCTCTGAGTGCCCTCTTTGGCACGCGTGCCATAGGTTTGCCATCCCTGCTTTAGTGGTTCATATAATCGTAATCCGTTATGCTTCCACCACTATAATGTGAATCAGGTGTCGCTGTACCTGGACGGCCAACAGATACCCGTGAGACCATTCCAGTCAAATTTTGAGACGAACTCATCAATCAGGGAGTACGCTGCACATCTCCATATATCGGAAAAAGAGGGATCTCTGTTATGATGCTAGCCATAGACAGGAGGAATTTATGAACGGCTACACACTTTTTGCATTTGATTTGTCCCCGAATCAGGAACCAGGGGGTCATTTCTCCCTCATTAGAACTGGAAATCTTAGGGGGAAATTCACCAAAGTGCAAAGTGAGGTGCGGATCCTTCGCCTCACTTCGCACTGACTGTTATGTGCTCGCTGATGTCCTGCACGCGGCAGCTTTAAAGGGATTCCAGTCTCGGCAAGACCAAAAGAGTCGAACAGGCAGAAAATCTCCGGCACTCCGAAATAGGTAAAATCAATTAAGTTTATTAGTCATCCATTAAAACAAAAAATAAAAGCAAAGGCTGCACCTATGCGTTTCACACTTACAGCTTTAAAGAGGAAGTACAGGGCCTGTATCAGTGTTTCGTCATACAGAGTATGGGACTACCAGGTAGCCAATCAATGTTTGATTGTTTCTACTATTTATACCTGTGCATTGGAACATGTAACACACCATGAGTAAGCGCTATAAGCGTGAAACGCGTAGGTGCGGCCTTTGCTTTTATTTTTTGTTTTAATGGATGACTAAAAAACTTAATTGATTTTACCTATTTCGGAGATTTTCTGCCTGTTCGAAGCATTGTTCCTGTTTTCTACTCCTTGTGCACCCGATCTACTACTACTACTTGGAGAATGAGGATTGAGCGGGCTTTGGATATGTTTGTTTGAGACCAAAAGAGTCGCCTCGCCGAGACTGGAATCCCTTTAAAGCGTTCGCTAATGTCCGCATGCAGGACATCAGCGAGCGCATAACAGTCAGTGCGAAGTGAGGAAAAGGATCCGCACCTCACTTCGCACTTTGGTGAATTCCCCCCCTTAGAGCTGAAGTAAGATTTGCGGTGCCAACACCCAACAATGTAAATATGATCGTTTATTCCATACATGTGAATCTGCTTGAGATAGATCACAGCCGTCGCGTTCTTTATTACTTTTAACCGCACTGTGCACCATGTTTGAGAAATGAATAATCTACAACTTACCATTCTTGCTAAATCCAATCCGTATATGAGCTCCATATTCGCAGTCGTTTTCCCCTCCGATCTTCTACCGATTAAAACAGTAGTGCAGAGGCCTATGGCGTTCATAGTGAATAAGGATTATTCGCGTAAACAAGGAATCTACTGGGTGTTATTTTTATTATTATTCTTTATGATGAGGACACTGTATTTTTTGACTCTTACGGCTTATCTCCGAGTTTGGAAATATATCCTAGAACCTTTATTCAATTCATAAAAATGAATTGTGAACGATATATCTATCAAAATAGACAATTACAGTCCATGAAAAGTGCTCTTTGTGGGGGATTTTGTCTGTTTATTTTACATAAATTAGCGCGGGGTGTCTCTTATAAGAATGTTTTACGTTTCTTTAATAAGAAATGTGAGCATAATGATGAATTAATTGAAATATTTATAAAAGATAAGTTAGCATCTTTTAAACAAAATTCAGGATCCTCTTGTATTTTTCACCTAATGCTGCAAACCTGGTATTCAACCCTATGGCTCTATAAGTTAGATTGTTTTTCAGTAATAGACAATGGCGTACAGACTGACCCCTTGGGAATGTTTGCATTTGCAATGCTTAGTGTTTTCCACATATCTTCTAATATATAAGTCACAGCTATCCTGACATTTTATAAATACACATGAAGGTAATAAATAAAACTTTTTAAACAATATGTTATTTGTTTTTGCGATTTTTAGTGTTTTCTCTCAACTTTTCTAATATATAACTCACAGTTATATGACATCTTAGATTTTATAAATACGCAGATTACCCACACTGTGGCTTTTAGACATGGCCTTTAGCCTATGTAACCTTTTTATCACATTTACTAGACATTTACCTTAGATATATACCTTACACATGTCAGACAGACGTGTCTCATCCACCTTCATCTATATCTACATAAAATAGTGACACTGAACACAATGAAATGGTTGTATTCCCATACACTCTTGTACAGAGATGTCTAAGCTTGATAAGTAAGCTTACAGACATGTAGAGACATATCTGTTTGTATTCCCATACACACCTGTAGAGAGAAGGGTCTTGTGTGGGTGGGGAACTTCACAGAGATGTAACACATTTCAGAGTCTGTGCTAAACTAAGCTCATTAAACTGGATTATATGGTTGCATCAAGTGGTATAGTGAGTGCTAAAACACACTAATTAATGATGTGTAATTAATCTAACAATCTGAAATTAAGCTATATTGCATCATAATATCAAACACATAACTGCTGAATAAGAGGTAGGTGGAACAGGACTAAGGGCTGAACTGATGGGTGTAAAGGAGGGGGGATCGCAATAAGACGTGGGTGAAAAAGACCTAAGGGCTGGTCTGATGGATGTAAAAGAGGGCGGTACACCTGTCACATTCAAAGGAGGGGGTGGTTTGATGAGAAGGGTTTTTGTAGCCAAGGGGTAGAGGACCTGTCAAAACCGAAAGGGGGTGGTTTGACAAAAGGTTTAGACTCTTTACCAAGGGGATGGGCCAGCTCTCCAAAACCGGAAAGGGGGCGGTTTGAGGAAATATATAGACTCTTTACCAAGGGGATGGGCTGACCTTCAAAAACTGGAATCGGATGGGTTGACAAAAGGTATAGACTCTTTAAAAAACGGGCAGGTCACCTGTCAAAAACAGGGAGTGGGCGGCTTGACAAAAGGTGTAGATGCTTTACTGCGTGCTTCATTTGCTTAATGGTGCTTTCTAATGGTGGTGTCCTAGCTTTAGGACTCACTGCAAGAGACTGGAGTAAAGGAGAAGAGAACATATACAGTTTTTATAGCCATGGGACTTTTCTTGTCCACTTGTATGGAAAACTAACATACCTACATCTACAAACTATTCAGTAACACTTAAAGACTAAACTTTTCAGGACATGCTGAGTGAATGAAGCAAGGCTGGAAAAGTCAGCAGCCTGAAGCACAGATATATTTGTCAGATGGTGTCAAAAATGAATGAATATATCTACTGTTAGGGAAAACAATATATATTTCACATATTCACATCTCCCTTTAAAAAAGGAAATGTGAATAATTAACCTTCACAGAGATCCAAGAGGCTGGCAGGGTATAGAGAACAAGGCAGTTAATAGGGTCAAGTCTGCAGGACAGTAAACATACGAAGATCAGCTGCAGTGGTCAGAGAGCAAAGATCAGAAAAAGTCTGAGAGATACAGAACGGGAGAGGGAAAGCAGTACATTCAATTTATTGAGATTAGAGGAAAGACAAAGACTGCTAATAAGGAAAGGAAGAGGCAGACATAGAGAAAGCTAAACCTGAGAGTCTGGGTTCAGTAGCTGAAAGGCAACAAAAGCACATCTGGAACATTAGCAGGTAAATATTCCATTCATTTTCTCCAGATGCTCCCTAAGAGAATTACAGGAATGGGTGTGATGTGATCACCAAGCATATAGTAGTGCCAAAGGTATTACTATAATGTCAGTAGTACTACTGTAAGTACTGTCAATTAAAACTGTAGAAAATACAGTTTATAAGGACTGCAATTAATTTCTCTTTTTTTCCTTCTTTAAAAAACAAGTAGGTGCACAGTGCTGCTCTGTATTCCTTCTTTCAGTCATTTCTTGCTCTCATATTGGGGGTTATTCTCTAAAGTCCAAATTGTCACATAAAGGTGTGAATTTGCCAGCTAAAGACAGTCGCAATATGTACCAACAAACAAACAAATTAGACGCACTCTAAATGATAATAATTATCAATGAGAGACAGGTGCAGAACTGAGGGGTAATATAAAGAATGTGCATACAAAGATAAAAAGCCCCACCTAAAAAAGTATCACACATACTGTAAATACAGTATATGCCAAAAAAGGCAAAATAATCTTTAACACAAAAAAATGGAAACACAAGGATGAAAACACTAAAAATGAACAATATTCTCTTAGGGGGGCTTTTTTGTCTTGCAAATACAGTTTCAACAGACTGCTATTGTCTCAGCCGCGACTTTACTGTGGAAATATCATTGTAGACGCAACTTTAAAATTCTTGCAGTCTTGGAATTGCTATGGGAATCCGCTGTTTGAGAATTTGACAGTCAGATTTGGACTTTAGAGAATAACCCCCTATATAGGCCCTTATTCACCAATGTGCGAAGTGAGCCGCGATGTGTTCGACTCACTTCGCACTTGGTGTTATGTGCATGCTGATGTCCGCACGCAGGACATCAGCATGCGCATAACACCATGTGCGAAGTGAGTCGAGCGCTTCATGGCTCACTTCGCACATTGGTGAATAAGGGCCATAGTCTTTTCAATGCTTTAGCTTTCCACTGTTTCTTCTAGGGAATGCATTACCTCCTCACTGTCCCTGGTGGACTGTTGAATCAGCAAGCAATCAGCACAGCACATTTTCTCTGGTGGTCACCAAAGATCCCAGTCTGACACGATAAAATCATAAATTTTATGGCATTCTGTGTACCTGGGGAACACAATAGTCATATTCATGTTTTTTCATAGTAGTGTTATTGCAGTACAGCCTTCGATCCCCTTTGACAGTGATTCGTTTTAGCAAATTTTTTTTTTTACCATAAAAAGCTAAAAATGAAAATGATTATAATGGTTACTCCCACATCATATTTGAATTTTTTATTTATCTTTAATTTAATTCCATTTATTGTCTTGATTTGTTATTCCCTTTTATGACTGCAGCCATCTTCTATCTGTTATAGAAACAAACCCCGGCAGTGCCATATTGTTCTCTATTGAACAATAATAATAATACACATTCATAAAGTGCCCGAGAATGCCCAGGGGATAAAATATCACTGCACCCAGAAGACACAATAACATCACAAAACAATACAATCAGAAATTCAATTACAAAGTTGAGTGAATTAATACACAGAAATAACTATCAAGCAAATGGAAATTCTCTTCTTTTGGTATTACTTTTAATGTGACAAAATTATTATTGGAAGTGCATTAATTTGAATTAAAAGTTAGCTTAAAATTAGGGGCCTCAGATCAGGCATTGTCCAAAGTACTTTCAGACTGTGGGCCTGAAATGCAAATACCATGTATCAGGCATTATCATACGCCCGTACATTCCTCATCGTACATTTCTCATCCCAAAGCAGCCAGCATTGCATGCCACACACCACTACTGCCCTTTCTCATTTTAGACAATTTTCTCTCTCTGCCCCACACATCTGGCATTCTATGCCCCTTTATCTTTACCAGGAACATTCCCTCTGCACTTTTAAAGCTGAAATCCTACCTTTTGGAGCACTAGCACTGATAGTTATCACTGATTTTTATATATTTATATTTTATTTAATACTTAGCCATTTATGCTTAATATTTATTTATGGACTTGTGTTTTTACACCTTGTCACAGCTCTTATTACCCATCTATGTATGAAAGTCTTCCTCCCATTTAGACTGTAAGCTCTATGGGGCAGGGACCTCCAACCTCTTGTGCCAACCTCAACATAGCACTTAAAGTGAAGTATCCTTGTGATCTTATACTGTATTGTTTAATGCAATTTCCCATGTCTGTATTTTATTTTTATTCTGAACTGTACAGCGCTGCATACAGTATGTTTGTGGCGCTTTATAAATAAAATTATACCTACATATATACATTATATTTAAACAAAGAAAACTAAAGCCTACAAATTGTTTAGGCTACAATTATTCAACCTTCTGCAATCAGACTGCAAATGCCAAAAGTACAATAGCCCTATGAGGCCAATGATCCATGACATGTTTATGAAGTTGCCACTTCTTCCACAGCTACAAATTTTATCAACTAAAGGCGCATAACTGAAATTGATCTTGCCCTAAAGGTTCTCTCATCCCTTTAAAACCATGTTATGGTAATGAGTTGAAATGTATGCATCAGAGCACATTAGTAAACAGCCTTACAGAAGTGGAAAGGGGTATATTCAACGTTTGCTAAATTCATAATCTGAAACCTTATTTAACATAGTATTCTTCACAAACCTTTTTTTAGGAACTGATAAAACTGTTTTGTTAATTTTCTTTTTTAAAGGAATTATGGCTATGGCCTTGGGATCAAAGATCAACATCGTTAGAAGCAGAAGAGTTGTAATTGGCAACACAGTCTCCCCAGCTGATATTACCATTGATGATGGCAAGATCGTTAAGATTCAAGCATGGGGGAAGCAGACAGGAACTACTGAATCACAAGTAATACAATGAGACTGCACACACGCAGAAACCATTTAAAGGGGCGGTAACACCAACACCAATAAAATTACCCAAATGCATTTAAAATTAATATATTTTCAAAGCAGGCTTTGAAAAAATCTAAATTGTCTCTATAGTATGATATTCAGCTATTTAGCTATAGAAATTTGGCTTTCTGGGGTGCATACTGAGTATGCATTATAAAAAGTACCCTAGAAAACATGGGACTGGGTGTGGTCTGTTTAACAAACACATACAACAATGGCTTATATCTGTAAAGATAAAAAACAGACAGAAGAAATATATGATGAATTGCTTTTCAATTACAAACTATTTATTTGCATATAAAATGTGCAGCATGTAACTAAAATTGCCACCTTATAACTTAAAGGTGAACTATAGCCTTAAATTTGATATAGCTGATTGTGCCCAGCATCCATACATTAACTGTACTGAGGCACAGCTTTCATCTTGCGATTCTATGCTTAGGATCATGAGAGGAACATCTCCCCCGCAGCAACCTACTTCCTTCTTATGTGTGTGACATGTATTGTCACAAAGTACTTGCCCCCATGGTGAAGCTCACCGAAATAGACCAAAAGGGCATTCTATGTTGCTGCCTTTAAGTCACTCATTTTGGATCAGCACTTCAGCATATGTATTTAATACAGTATGTGTTCAGATATAAAGGGGTGAAGTCACCGCTGTAATAATGTATCTAGACTGATCAATCATGATCATAATAAAGGTGTAGTTTTGAAGCTGGTATAAATGAAATCTTCATAAAACTTATTTAGATACTTTAGACCAGATGACTTTTGCTATTGAGGAACAACAGTTACGGGAATAGGTCTTTTCAGGATTTATTTGTGTGATTCTAGCTAAGAGGTGCAGGGCCACACCAGTAGTGGTCACAGTGGTTGCAGCTGCAACTGTGCCCAAGCACCCAGGGGGCCCTGCCCCTCTACCACAACCACTCTGCAAGCCAGTAGTGTGGCTGCTCTTGGTGCCCCTGAATCAAGGGAAGGAACAGCATAGTGTGTGTCTGGTGTTAATGCTCCTTTAAGATGACCAGTTCATCCTTTTAACCATTTGCACACCTGCAACCTTTGTTATTTTTTAATGTGTCTCAATTATAAGAAAAGATCTACTTACAAAATTCTAAAAACACACCCACTGTCAGAATAATTTTAAATGCACTAGTCTTCTTAGGATCAGTAACATAAATCAAATAAAATTGCCATTTGGATTGACATGGCAATTCTCTCTGTACAGTAAAATTTTTAATCTTTGAACTTAAACTGTAGTGTTCTTTCCTCTGCTGGTATATTAGGATTTCTGGGACACTTCTTGAATTTGTACTAGTTCTGTAAACAATAAGGGGGGTTGTTCTCCTAACATATAAAGATAGCAGCAAAGAATTATAAAAAAAAAGAAAAAGAATTTGACTTTAACAATAACATTTATAAAAGTATTGTGTATTAATAACTGTAATACCAATCAAAATGTAATTTTTCTTTTCTGTTGTTACTGTTCCTTTAACTCTGCTACAACATATTTGCAGTGGTATAAAGTATATTCAATGGCTTTCCTACTAATGGTAAGTTATGGCATTGCCCAGTGTAGCAGGGATGTAGATGTGAATTAGAATTTTTGTCTCACAAATAATTTCTGCTATGATGCTGGTTGCCTTAAATACTAAGGTGAACAGATCAGTGGAAAATTCACGTTTGATAAATGTTCTTAGCAAAACTGATTGTCAGTAGAGCACTGCATTGTATAACACCGTCTCTGATTTTTCATCTGAGCAAGTAATGCTACTGCATGAACTGATGTCCCGAACATGGCAAAGCAACTAGACTCTGCATTCTATATTACAGATCCTGGATGTAGGTGATCTTGTGGTCATGCCTGGAATTATTGACCCACATGTCCATGTTAATGAGCCAGGGCGTACTTCCTGGGAAGGTTACTATACTGCCACCCAAGCAGCTGCTGCAGGAGGAATCACAACCATTGTTGACATGCCTCTGTAAGTACTGTAGAATAGAATAGCTAATATTATATGTAATGCTATATTATAATATTATATATAAATAACCGCAAATATATTTACCTGACAAATGTCACAATATCTTGAGTCATATTGAAAGTTAGCAAGGTCGGATCAATCATTTTACAGCTTTATTTTACATGTAAATGCAAAACTGCACTATTGTGTAACTTGCCATTAAATAAAATGGCACACTGTGTATGCAGAAACAATAAAAGGTCATCAGCGGCTGTCACTGCCCACTGCCCAGCGCATTGGTTAGTACTCAGTAGCCCATATGGGACTGGCAGAAAATCACAGCTGATATACACACATGCACACAAAGACACTCATACTGTGCTGGGTATTTAGGTATATGTTCCAAGACCCCCTTCCCACTTTGCTAACCCTTCCTGATATTTCTTTATGCCATGATTAATACAGAGATCCATCCATAAGTCTGCCATTTAGGTATACGGTTGTAATCAGAATATGTGGATAAATGTAAAAAAAAAAAGCAAATGATCTTTCCCAATATTAGGGGGGAATTCACCATAGTGCGAAGTGAGGTCCGGATCCTTCCCCTCACTTTGCACAGACTGTTATGCGCTCGCTGATGTCCTGCACGCGGACATCAGCGAACGCTTTAAAGGGATTACAGTCGGAGGCGATTCGAGTGCTCTTGCCGAGACTGAAATCCCCTTAAAGCATTCGCTGATGTCTGCGTGCAGGACATCAGCAAGCGCATAACAGTTTGTGCGAAGTGAGGCGAAGGATCCGGACCTCACTTCACACTATGGTGAATTCCCCCCCTTAATCTCTTGTACTGTCCACTGAGAATTAAACTGGCAGCACTGGCTTTTGGGACAAAATCATGTTATATGGGCTCTCATTGTATGCCATATCTGTGAATTCATTGCAATTGTTCTCTATCCTTAGGAACAGTCTGCCCCCCACTACATCTGTTAGTCATTTTCACACCAAACTGAAGGCTGCAGAAGGACAATGCTTTGTCGATGTTGCATTTTGGGGTGGAGTAATTCCTGACAACCAGGTACTGGATAAAGTCATACTTATTTCTGGCTCTCTACAACACTGAGAAAAACAATATTAAAACAGTCACCAAATGTGTGGCTGTAAAAAGTCAAACATGTAATTAGGCATAGTAATCAATATTGTATTTTAGATGCAGATATTGGAGGACATAGGAAGAACCTTTGGGGTAAAAGTTTCCATCTCCGCAGGAGGGACACTAGAGAGTGTAGCTAAAAACAGAGAGAGTCTTCTTTACTCCCCCACCCCCGTCCACACACAGGCTCCTCTCTAATCCAGTTTTTTCTAGTGTCCTCTTCTTGCAGGAGGGGACATTTTTAAGTATTTTATTTATTCCTTTTTTTATTTTGTCTTTTCTTTACAGGTTTCTCTTTTCTCTCTCTCTCTTAAGAGAGAAAAGGTGCTGAAAAAGAAGTTCTTCCCTGCTCCCAAGTCGGGTAATTACCAGGCTCCTTCTCTCCTAAGACAAGGATTCCTGTCAGGGCCGTTCAGGTCTACTCTGTATTCCTCTCTCAAGAGGAAACCAGCAGCAACCTTTTCTCTGTAAAAAAGTATTGTTAGACCCCTTAGTTCCCTTCTCCCCCATTAAGCGGGAGAATACCTGGTCATAGCAAGCTGCAGTTTTTTCCCTCTTAAGGGAGGAGCTTCTCATTCTCTCTTTATATTCAGCCTAGGGAAGAAGGGAATTCTCTGCTTTCTGTTGCTTTTTGTCCTTTATTTCTCTTAAAAGAACAGTACACATATATCTAAAAAGAAGTTTTCTATTTTTGCACACATTCGTTTCCTTTTATTCGCAATGTCAGAGCCATTGTAGAACATGCCAAAACGTAAAGTTAAGTCCAGCTCTTCTAAAATAACCTCTTTTGCTTGTAAAAAGTGCCAAGCCAAGCTAGCAAGCGATCAGGATGGTGCCTTATTCAGCTCTTGCACTCCTGCAGTACCTGCTGCACTGCAACAGTCCTCTAATCCTCCCACTATGGAACCAGAATGGGTAAGATCCCTGTCTCAAGTGATACTGTCTTCCCTTCAGGGTAGACAGATGCAAACTGCTCCAACCTCTGCAGAACCAGCTTGGGCAGCTTCCTAGTCCAAATCCATGCAGGCATTATCTAATTCTGTTAGCACAGCATTCAAGATTAAATAACAGAGACTAGTTAGATCTAATCCCTAGATAACGTATTTTCAGTTCAGTCAGAGGAAGGAGAATTTTTCTCAGACACACAATCAGAGGCAGAAGGACTTCATTTAGTAGAGATCCCCAATGATTTCTCCACTTCACCACAGGAAAGGATAATTTCCAGTTTACAGCTCTTCTATTTCAAGAGTCTTTTCCTAGACCATGGCATCTCTAACAGCACATCTCAGGTAACAAGGAATCATGATTCTTCCCTATTTAGATGACCTTCTTATAAAGGCCCCCTCTTTACAAGCAGCAGAGAACTCTCTTCAAACTTGTATCACTATTCTGCAAAACCAAGGCTGGCTTTTAAATCTAAAACAGTCCTTTTTCATCCAATCACAATTCCTGACCCTTTTAGGTATAAGATTTTGACACCTGTCAGTAAAAAGTCTTCTTAATGGATGAAAAAGTGTACTCTTTACCAAGAAGTCAGAGTCTTAAATCAAGCCCCTTCTCATTCTAACCAAAGAATTATGAGGGTGTTGGACATTCCATCTGGATATTTTTGGATGCTAGTTAAATGCTAGTTCAGTGCTGAAGTCTCCTGGATGTTGACATTATGGTGACAACTGAAGAGTCCCTCTGTTTTTCTCTCATGCCCAAGATCCTCTTTCTCTGGCAACTGACATCATAGTAGCTCCTTGGCACTTTTGCCTAGGATATATTTTGCTCCCATCACCATGCTTTCGAGACTTCTAAAGATACTAAAGGCAGAAAGACTTCCAGTCATCATACCGGCTCCAAGATGTCCCAGGCAAGTTTGGTTGCCAGACATTCTCATCATGGCAACAGAGCCTCCGCTTCCAGTCCTTCAGGACCTTCTGTCCCAGGGACCGTTTTTCCATCAAGGGCACAATTGCCTCCATTTGATGGCCAGGCAATTGAATATCCAATCAGGTCATTCTTACCATGATCAAAGAACAAAAACTCTCCTCTGCCAGAGGCTATTACAGAGCATGGAAGGCCTACAAATCCTGTTGTTCAGGGAAGGATGTCTATTTGCACTCATTTCACCTCTCCAATCTCCTCCTTTTCCTCCAGGATGGATTGGATAAGGACATCAAAGTGTATTCACTCAGCTCTCTCTGTCCTTTTCCAGAGGAAGCTAGCTAACCTATCAGAGGTTAAAAATGTTATTTAGGGAGCCACCCACATTCAACATCCCCCAATGATCTGCACAGAAATGGTTTTTACTGCGAGTAAAAAATCAATTTTTTAAGACCTAAAACTGTTTTGACAAAAAAAAATAAATATGGGAATTCATCAACAGGGGTAATCTTTCCAGAGGTCTAGAAACCCACAAAAAAAAAAAAAATAGAGTATTAGGGACTTTCATCCACCAAATAGGTTAAAGGAGGACTATAGGGAGGTGGGAGAAACTTGCCAATCATTCTGCGCTGCCCTTTCTGTTTTCTATGCTGCCGATGTCTTCTGTGTTTGACAGACATTGCAGTCCTCTTCATTTCCAGCTCCTCCCAGTTTTGCTGAAAAGAGCAAGTGCAGTAGAAGTTTTTTATGACCCGTTTAAAGAATGAGTCATATGTATCAGTCTTCTCTTTAGATAAAAGAAACACTTGTTTTCAGAGTGGAGATGTGGCTGATTTTAGTTCCTCTAGTAAAGAAGCATTGATTAAAATGCTTTGGGTAATGGTTTTAAAGCCTACTTATAGACCACTATGAATGGCTTAAAACAGACAGGTACAGTATTAATATGGTTCTGCAGCTTGGCTACTTTTTAGCCTTTGTAAATAAAACAACAAAATACTATCAGGGGAATTCATTAAAAGGTGCACAGGTAACAGTGCAGCTGTACCCTCATATAGTGCCCTACAGTACAGCAGGTAAAGAGGTACAAGATAGTGCTTCACTGCAATTTTATTCAATCTCCTTTCTAGCCCCAATCCCTCCTTCCTCAAACTGTGCTTCCCCTACTACCCCTTCCCCATAAGGAGCTGTGCCAACCTCACCTTTTCCCATACTGCGCTTCCCTTAACCCTCCTTACCCTATATTGTGCTTCTTCCAACCCTCCTTACTCTATAATAAATTGTCCCCTCAGGTTCTTCTTAGTGTTGTCTCAACCCCCCATACTGTGCTGCCCTCAACTCTCCATCACCCTATACTGTTTCCCTCTATCCTTGTCACTTCCTGTGAGCAGATCGTCTCACAGGAAGTGACATCCAACAAGGTCAGTGCTGGGGAGAGCACTACACTAACACAAGCACTACAGCAGTGTTAAAGCGAGCAGAGTCAGAACAGACAGGAAGGGGGAGTCCAGCATGATAATACCCCTAGCAGCATAAGAAGCACCCTAGGTGACTGCCAAAGCTTCCTATCCCTCAGCCCTGACCTGCCACTGTGACTCCTATTGTTAAACCCCTGTATTTAGCCACTACTATTCATTTAAAAATAGAGTTTCAGAGATTAAAAATTATGTTTAAGTAAGTAGCTTTATTTGTGCCTAACAGAACCAATGCAAGTCAGATGGGATGAACAATTTTCTTTTTAAAGTTCATTGCCTTTATAAGATATGTATTTGCCTATAGTAATAATAGGCATTAGAATATTTCATGTCTCTTTGTGTGTAGCGCAAATGAACTACTATACTTCTGAGGTTGTTTGGTGTGTCATTTCTAATTAATAGAACAGTAACAGTAAAAATGTGAAAATGCCTTAAATGCAGTTATAGTTACTATATATTAAATCTGTGCTTCCAAAATTTCTAAATTGTGTCTATAAAGTAAGATATTTAGCTTTAAAAATTGGGCTTTAGGGCACACGTCCTGTATATGGCTTATGTAAAGCACCATAGAAATAATGGGTCTGTGTGAGGTCTGGTTAACAACATGGCTGCTATCAGTAAAGATAACAGATAGGAAACAATAAAAGTCATGAATTTAAATGCAAAGATAACATTTTTACAATTGCTGTATTTAAATAATTGCCATGCCAATCTAAGTGTGAATTTTTTTAATGTTACTGGTCCTTTAATGACTGAGTTGCACCAGGTTCCTTTACAAATATAGGCCTCTCAGATAATGAGATTTTTAGGGCGATGGCAGATGATGTGGTTTTAAACTGACATTTAAAGCTGGTATCACTCCGTGTCCCATTGATTTCTGTTTGAAACCCACCTTTTGACTTTGTGCAACATAGTAACCACACCAGAATTCATTTTGTTATGATTGCTGCTTGTGCATAAAATTGCAAGGTGGTTTTGCTATGATCACCATTAAAATGAATGAGATATGGTTAAACTGATTTTTACACTTATCTGTCATTGCCCTTAAATGTTGTACAAGGCACTAGATTTTGTCAGTATATGATTATCTCCAACATTATGCTAAATATAAAAAATAATGTCATCACATAAGTAACCAATTATTTTTGAAGTCTATTTAAGTATTTACCTATGCTAAATTGTACTGTGCTATTCTCAGTTACAGAATACAGACCGTTTCTTTACAGTTTTCTTTGGTTAAAGTACAATGATTTCATTCTCTCTGCTTCAGCTAAACATACTTATCTTTCCCTTTATCTTGCTAAAAGCCATTCAAGTCTCTCCAACCAGCAGTGCTGTAAGGCCCGGGCCTCAGTGGTTGTTTTGCATATGAGCTGCGAAAATGAAATCCATTTTTTCCTATGGGATAATCCACACAGGCAATTACGTTTTGAACAATGGACAGCAATGACCCTAATTAAAAACAGCTCAGCTACAAAACAGCCAGTGTTAATGTACTCAGTAGAATGAAGACTTTCAGATAATTTTTTTTCTTGGCTACAGTTGCCCTAAAGACCTGGCCAGACTAGAGTTTTTACTCATGCTTGGGTGTATCAACACACACGTAGTGTTTTAGTAACATTGTTTATCCTGCAATGTCACAATGTTGATCCAGAGGAAGGCAAGTACAAATTATCCTCATATTACATAGAGTACTCTGTAATGGCCCATGATATACTGTTTTTATACATGGTTATTAGGTCACCCCTTAATCTTTTTTCTAGACTAAACAAGCCCAGTTTTGATCTTTTTTCCTGGTACTGTATTTTACCCATTCCTTTTGTTACTTTAGTAGCCCGCCATTGAATCCACTCAAACTCAACCACATCTTTCTTGTGCACTGGTGCCCAAAACTGCACACAGTATTCCATGTGTGGTCTGACCAGTGCTTTGTAAAGTGGTATAATGATGTTCTTGTCATGTGTACCTATGCCTCTATCGATACACCCCATGATCCTATTTGCTTTGGCAGGTGCTGTTTGGCACTGCTTGCTACAGTTATTGTTAACTAAAATGCCAAATTCCCTTTCCATGTCTGTTTTGCCCATTTTTTCTATTTAGAAAGCAATCTTGACATGCATTTTCTCTTGCCGTATTCATAACCTTACATTAATCAGTATTAAACCTCATTTAACGCTTTTCTAACCAACCTCCAATATATCTATATTCATCTGTAATAAAATACTTTCCTCCTAGTATGTTAAATGCAGCATGCTACACAATTGTGGTCATAGATCGGTATTTTATATAAATTCCTGTTGGCAGCTTTGTCTCAGAAAAGTTGCTGGAACTATCATTATTTTGCATTTTAAATCGCTTTTTCTTAAAGTATTGTTAGGCTTTACAGATTTTATGTATTGCCATTATAGTCGGAGCTAGTGCCCATGCTGCATGCTGGCGTTGTTGGATTCAAGTGCTTCCTTATATCTAGTGGGGTGCCAGAGTTCCCACACGTGAGTCTGATGGACCTACATTCTGCTATGTTGGAACTTCAGGGGACCAACAGTGTTTTGCTGGTGAGTGGAGTTTGGAATAAAAAACTTTAATAGTAGTCAAGTGTTAAGAAAAAACAAGTTTCACAAGTGCTATAATTAGTACAAGACCAATAAATGATATAATTAGTACAAGACCAATAAGTGCTATAAGCATGATAGAAGCTATAAGGACTAAAAGGGCAATAAGTGCTATAAGGTTGATAGAGGCTATAAGGACTAAAAGGGCAATAAGTGCTATAAGGCCAAATAGTGCTATAGGGGCTAGAATGACTATGGGGCTATGAAGTCTATAAATGATAAAAGAACTGTGAGTAATATGAGTGCTATAATTACTATAAGTGCTATAGGGTTTATAACTGCTATAAGAAATAGGAGGATTGTAAGTACTGAAAGGACTATAAGGTCAATAAATTCTATAAAGCCTATAGGGCTACAGGTGATATAACATTTATAAGGACAACAAGGGCTATAAGTTCTATAATTACTACAAGGCCATTAAGATCTATAGGGGCTACACAGACTATTTTGGCTATAAGGACTATAAGACCAATATGTTTTATAAGGCCTATAGGGCTACAAGAGCTATAATTATTATAGGGCCAATAAGTGCTAAAAGGTCTAGCGGGGTTATATGGTCTATAAGGACTATTGGTGCTCTAAGGGATTTAAGGACTATGGGTGCTATAAGTGCAGTAAGTACTATAAGGGCTATAGGGGCTAAATGGGATATAAGTACTATAATTACTATAAGGCAAATAAGTGCTGTAAGTGGCATAAGACCAATGCTGTAGAGGCTATAGGTGCTATAAAGACCATAAGGGCTGTGCAATCTATAAGTGCTATAAGTAATACTAGGACCATAATTATTATTAGTGCTATAATGAATTTAAGAGCACCCTATTCAGTAGCAAATGTTAATGACAAAGAGAAGAAAATGTTTAAAATCAATCAGAATCTTGGACAGTACAATTAACCATAATCTTCCTAAATATTGACTCTGTCTGACTTTGTGACCTATTTATTTAACCTGGCTTTATTTTCTGCCTGACATTGGAGGCCAAGATAATGTAGTAATAGCTTTTACATTTACTGGCATATCACACAAGTTTTTTTCTTTTTCTTTATACAAACAAATACTGTTCCAATTTCTTTGAATCAGGATTTATTTTAGTTTAGCATTACTAAGTTTACTGAAACATTCACCAAGTTAAACATGGATCATTTTTGTTGTATGCATGCACTTCTAATACATCTCACTGATGTGTACAGATCACATATTTTTAGTTATCAGTGATACAACAGGAAATCATGTAATTATGTTAGAAATCATCAAGACAGTTTGTGCATTATAACCTAACTATTCCAACTGTCTCAATGTGTTGTCTATGTTTTGTGGGTATATTAAGTTTATCTTTGCAGAATGTTCTGAAAAAAAGTAGCCAGGTGTCCTGAGTTCTGGAACACACTCATTTTATCATGTAATTGGTATTTGAGAATAATGGATATGATTTTATTCCTTAATACCTGTTTTTTTCCATTTGAGTTCAATTGTATAGGTGGCAAATAGTAGCAATTTTTTCATAAGTAGACATACTAAAGCATAGTGATGTCATCTTCACATGATTCATCATACTCAATCCACTTAAAGGAGACAATGAAACCATAACACTTTTTTTTGCCAACTACAGTACATACTGGCCATGTTCATGAGTCATCATAAGAAAGGACAATGTCCAGAGAATAGAATTTTTGTTCATTTCTATATAGCACTAATATATTATGCAGCTCTTTACTGAGGTTCACCATTTACTTCAGTCCCCGACTAGTGGAGATTACAATCCAGTTTGCCTTTTCAGTCACACACGTTTTTTGTTTTTTTTGATTGTGGGAAGAAACCCACGCAAGTGCAGATTGAACTTTCAAACTCTATGCAGATGATGTCCAGGGCGGAATTGAACCCAGAGCCCATCACAGAAAGGCAACAGTACTATCCACTGTGCCACTGCACTGCCTGACAGTATAAGTTGAAACAACTGTATTTATGTTCATTTCAATGGTACACAATGTCTAGATCATGCTGGCATCTGCATAAAATGTTAGCAGAATAAAAACAAGAATCCTGCCTTAAGCTCAACATTTCACTTTCATTTGGAAACTTTAAGTCTGCAAATCTTCATTGGTACACCTTGCTGAGCTGGCATTTGGAACACATAATGAATACCCTGTGAATTTGTGGATTAAGTGGCGCTTAACTATGCGGTTGGTCTAATTTGGAAAAACGAGAAAGAATTCACAAAAAACAATTAAAGGACAATGCAGATATTAAAAACTCTCCACCAGAATTATGAAAGCATATGGCATAGAAAGTAAATGGGGCATTTCCCTTTTTTCATAACATTAGTATCCTTTTAAGCTCTGACAATTTCTCTGATTTAATTCTATAAATGGGCAGGATCCACTACATAGTTCTGCTTAAATCAGAGATGTAAAAAAATACACTACTAAACAGTTTGCCTCTCACAAGTTTATTAATGAAACAGGTAAAAGTATTTTAATTCCAATAAATTTGTGAGGCAGAGGAAAGGTTTCATAGGGCAGAGCACTGGTTCAGTGTATATCACTGCTGCCTTGCAGCGCTGAGGTACAAGGTTCAGTTCCACCCTGGACTTCAACTGCATGGAGTTTGCATGTTCTCCCTGCACTTGCATGGGTTTCCTCCCACAATCCAAGAACATTTGTGTGTGTGTGACAAAATAGGGAAACTCGATTGTAAGGGCAGGGACTCATTATATATATATTTATTCTTATATAAGAATAAATAATAATACAGCTTTGTTAAACTAAAATCCCATCACTAGACTAATTCATATAAGTCAGTTGGTTGTGCTAATCTGCGCCGGTTGCATTTGCTTATTTTAGTGTAAAGGAAAAGTTTAATGAATGGATCTCATTGTAAGTCTGAACAGTCAAGTAAAGGTCCCAAATTTGCATTAATTTGCCACTTCCCCATCATAGTGTATTCAGTAAGCTCTGGCAAATTTGCATCCAGTTTGGATGCCTATGATGGGTAGGACTTTTCATTCATGTGTACATATAATTTCGATATTCATCAAGCACCAGTGTCTACCAAAGTGGATAATTCAGCAAGATTCGTACGGTGTCGAGTTTGTTGGTTTGATTTTGCCAGATCAAATTGGCAAAGTAGGGAGCTAATGACAGGGATTCAATATGGCATAACATGTTTGTTCATTCAAAAGTGACAATAAAGTTTGTGACCAAGTGACAATACAAACCAGGTATATAGTGACATAGTAAGGGATGTATTATTCATCTAATACAGTTAGTGGGACATTGTGAGGATGATGTCACTGCACTTCACTGGTAGACTTCACATCACTCCACATCCTACTACTCTTCAACTCACTGGAACACACTATACAAGAACTATCGTTGGACACTGCTCACTTCTTCACTGAGGGAATCTGCTGCTTAGCGAATAAGTAGTATCAAATGCATGACTATCAGAACATAGGGCAAAGCAGAAAAACATCCAACGGCTCAATCCCTTTGAGTAGAAAATACTCACACCTCTATTTAAGCTGTGTGTGCTCAGGACAGGCAGGGTGAACTTCACATCCCAAAGACCACAAACAGATTTCCAAATCCATCTTGTAAAAAATCCAGCTTTATTGTGTATACGTTATAAAAGCATAGTGGAACAGTATGCCAGCACTTACATGTTTCAAACTAAAAAGTGCTTAGTCATTGGCTATGACTAAGTGCTTTTTAGAGTTGGGGTGGTAAAGAAGAAGGACATTTTGTGGTAAATATTGTCAAGGATTTATTTTTTAATGTTTAATGACACCAGTGTAGCAACAATGGATTACGGCAGATCAAGCAAGAGAAGAATGCATTTTCATGTATGTTGTGGGTGAACAAGGATCAAGGGCTTTTCTGACAGCAAGGTGGGGGCCCCAAACTTTCTGTTAGTGGCCCTGGTCTTAGCACTGTGGGCATTATTTAGTTCTCCCTTTCAAATTGTATACAATCAGTCTTGGAATCCTGTAAGAATTAAACTGAAGATAACTTTTGTTTTTATTTTTATCTTGTATCATTGCCTCTGTACAGTATATTCTGTATATGTATTAGTTGTACGTTTGTAAAGAGTGTTTCAGCTATATCTTGTGACAAATTCTCATAGAATGTCATGGGCTGTGAATGATTATTGAAAATGGAATTAGAGACTGCCGTTAATTTAGTATTATTGTTAGGTTTTTGAATTCCTCTTTCACATGAATATTGCTAAGGTTTCCTAGAGCCCTTGAAAATGAAAGGTGGTATTTTTTTGTCAC
>WMED01004742.1:0-20316 GCA_019650415.1 Pipa parva
CTGTATCATGTACACTACATTGGCAGTGGTGCAGGTGCAGGATCCATTCATTTTGTAGGTATTATCCCCATGTCTGGCTATGGTATCTTCAGATATGTGTTGGCATAATTTGCAGCCTTGATCTTTCTTACAAGGTTTTGTTCCCTCATTTTTGTTTTGTTCAGTGGGGAGTTAATGACTGGCAAGTTTGTGTTTTAGATTTGATGGCTGTCTGAATGCCAGTATTAGGGGACTGGGGAAAATATCCTTTAATTCTCAACCTGTGGGTCACGACCTCGGCGGGGGTCACATGACCATCCCATGGGGGTCGAGAACTGCTGCTGCACCCAGAAGCGCCCGCAGGACCCTTCTTATAAGGGTTCCTGTGGGGTGACATCGGCTGAAAACGTCACCACGTGACGAGCATACGTGATGACATTTGCCTGAACGTCATCATGTGATGCGCGTACGTGATGATGTTCGGGCGAAACGTCAGTCTTCGACGTCACAGCCAAGGATCGCGGTTCTGAAAAGGTTGAGAACCGCTGCTTTAATGTACTATCTCCTGATAGAAGTGGCTGTAACTCTTTGAAGATTTTACTAATACTCTCTATTACAGGGTTGTAAGTAATCACCAGGGGTATGCGTGTGCAGTGTTATTTGCTTTTATTTAAATTGTCCCTTGTTTGTATTCTTTCTCTCTATAATCTTTAGAGAGTGTGACAAGGTGTGCATTCCGGTCCTCTATGTTGAAGCAGATTTTGGGATATCTTATTGCTTGGCTATAGATGATGGCCTGTTTAATATGGGAAGGGTGAAAACTGGAGCTGTGTAGATATCGACATTTTGTAAATGGAGGTTTGTAGTTTACCTTATTTTAAAGTGACAGTAGTATCTAGGAGTTAAATTGCTCATGGAATTGTTTGAGTTTCCTTTCACCTTCTGTCCATATTATGAAGTTGTCATCTATGTAGCGTTAGTATTTATAAGGTTCGTAGCAGCTGGTAGCAAGGAACCTCTCTTCTAAATCAGTCATGAAAATGTTGGTGTTTTGGGGTGCCATCCGAGTGACCATAGCGGTCCCCATGAATTGTAGGTATATATTGTTATTGAAAGTGAAGTAGTTATGTTTGAGTATGAATTCAGTAAGTTTGCAAATGATGTCTGGATTATATTTATATTTTGTGTTGCAAGATGAAAGAAATCTATTGCATGCATTTACGCCATCTTTGTATGGGATATTGCTGTAAAGCAGGTGTCTCAAACTCAATTTATCCGGGGGCCGCTGGAGGTAGAGTCTGGGTGAGGCTGGGCCGCATCAGGTTTTCCACAAGAAAACAACAGGTTAAAAACAATACATGGCCCTGCAAGGCAATCAGCGGCTTTGTGGGGCAATATGCAGATTTGCGGGGTGATTTGCATCTGCTAGAGAAATTAGCACATTTGTGGGGAAATATGCGGCTTTGCGGGGCAATGTGCAGGTCAGCGGGGCAATGTGCGGCTCTGTGGGGCAAAGTGTGGCTTTGTGGGCTACTGGCACATCTGTGATTTTTTAAAATTATAATTGGGGGTAAATTTTATGGCTGGGGGCAAGCTGGGGACACTGGGGGGTATTGTGGGGTCACTGAGGTGTGTGGGAGTATTGTGGGGGTTGTGGGGCAATTGAGGTTTAATTTACTGTCATTGGTGTTGGCCGTGGGTGGGGGATGGGGGGGGACATGGCTGGCCGTGGGTGAGAATTGGTGGGGCTCTTACTTACCCCCCCCCCCCCCCCCCCCTCCGCAGAGCTCGGCAGCTGTGCAGTTGCTGCCGCTGTCAGCAGCACTAAGGAGGAGAAGGAACCCGGAAGTGCTGATCACATGCGCTTTGAGACCCCTGCTGTAAAGTGACCACTCTATCCTACCATTATTTATATATATGCTGGATAGTTTAGTAAGGAACAGAGATGATTTCTGCAGTTGTTACAATAAGTGCATATAACATGAATGAGTAGGTGTAGTGCTATTGCTATTTTGCTACTGAAATCCTGGCTATTGTTTCATGTTTCAGTTAGTGATTGTTGTATTGTCAGTCTGAAGGGGTCAAATAACTAGCCTTTCAAATGAACCCTTACTGCAGTCACTTCTTAGGAGGTTTATAAATGCTGGATTCCCCAAGTTGTGTTATATTATTCAGGCATTAAGCCCGGTAAACTGGTACCAATAGTTTGTATGAACCATTTACATATACAATAGGCATTGCTACAGATATTGCTAGTATAACTTTACTTGTATATTTAAATAGCGCTTTTAGGATCACATATTTAAATACACTCTTTGTACACTTCAACAATGTACACAACTTGATATATCACATTATCACACATATAGACTTAATAGTGAATACACTCTCAATTAATATTGTTTATTTTATAACTAATTAATAATTTATATGTAATATGTCTCAAAACCTTTTCGCTTTACACTAGTAAAGGTCTTAGTATTTCACTAAATCAGCTCATTAAATAATGAGTGATTATGCATGCACAATGTGATGTCACTAATTGGACACATGATTTATACACCATCACTGACTTGTGTTAAACGCACCTGATGAAGGGTGGGTTAATCCCCCAAACGTTGTTTATGAAGATGGTACAATAAAAGTTTGCTTTTGGAACATCTGGAACATCCACTGTTTGGTATTTCCCCAACTTGTGTCTCAGATGACAAATATCCTTGTACCTTGTATAACAAGATCTTATCTGGTGAAATAATCACTACAAATACATTTTCCATGTCCAAACATTTGAAAAAAGTTTAGCTTGGCTATATGGACTGTATTTTTTAGAACAAACATTCACAATATAAATTATATTTAGTTGTGTATTTATATATTTTGTGCAATATATTGTGTGCTTTTTATTTTGCTCAGTCTTCTGCATTAGTTGGCCTCCCTTTTTTTTCAAAGTTTTTTAGGGAAAACATATTTGCCATGTTACTCAAAGTGATTTCCATAAATCTAACTTCAAACATAATTTTCCAGTTTATACTGCCAGAGGATCATGTGAATAATCAGCAGTCATGTGGTTACAAGTGTAATAAGAGAACTCACATCAGTTATACTCATATCAGTTACTGTATCTGACACCTAAAAGTGAAAATGATGTAACCCAATTCCAGATTCTGCTACAAACAACCATAGTTGAATTATTCAGTAGGCACCACATCATTCCATATAGACTCTAGCCCATGCATGAGCATTTAATTTGCATTTATGGTATGTAGACAGTGCGTGGGGGGGACCAATATGTTGTTTAGGGTCTCGCTTCAACTTATTAGAATTCTGAACTAAGCAGCACTGCCTACCAAGCATATTGATTGGTTTAGAGAAGAGGAAAAAAACTCCTTAAAAGCTAAGAATCGAAGTTTAAAGTCTTAAAATAAAAATAAACTTACAACTTAGCATGGCAGAATGACATTCAAATTTCCCGTGTCTGCAATATATATATCACAGGGAAACACAGCATCCATATCATGTGAATGAAATAAATGTAGGTATACATTGTCATACAAAATTGCCTACCTATAACAAATAATTCTCTTAATAGAAACTTGTTACTAATCGACCCATTGCTGGATCACGAATTGAGCATTACATCAGCAAGTAGCTTCTAGGAACTTACTGTTCCAGTAAAGACTTTCTGCTGTTCCAGCCTCACAGTGGTCCTCCTTATTGTTACCATTCTGCAGTTTTAATGCCACAGCATCTTGTTACTATGCTGTGTCAGTAGCAAATGTTACAATTTAACTGTACCAGGTTCACTGCGACCACCATCCTGGTGGAAAAGTTCGGCTGTTTCTGCCCTAACCTCTGCTGCAGCCCAGCCACAGCAAATTGAGTCTTATCCTGGCCCTATAACCTGGGAGTTCCTTCACAGCAAAGTCCTTTCCACCTTTCAGAGGTTATGGGTAAAGACCAGAATATCTGCCCTAAGATAAACTAGCACCACCCCCTCTGTGGTAAAGAGGATCAACAATTCATTTTTTCTGTAGCATTCAATAAGCTCCATATAAAATCTATAAACAGTAATACATTGCAGCCACCATAATAAAATCAGTTCAGTATCAGGTGCTCTTTATTAACTAATGGATTACCTAATGTGACCTGTGACAAATAATTAAAAATACATTTAACCGTAGATTACACAGAGAGAAAACTCATCTTATTTGACATACCTGTAACCTTTTTAAGAAATAAATACTACACAAATATTAAAAGCTTACTAAATAATGAAAAACATTCACAACCATTAGAGAAATGTTATAATAAGGAACAATCATATCCACATAAGTGCCTCCATATTAGACCATTGCTGGAGTTGACTTACTCTGTTGCTAGGCACTGTTGGGTCTGAGAGTACAAAGAAATAAAGCTTAAAAGAAACCAACTGAAAAAGCTCCCATTTGTATAATCATATTGCTTAGTATCTCTGTGATATCACAATGATATGGACATAAAGTTCTGTTTATTAATACAATGTCTCCAACGGTCCCTGAATTTTAAGAACCACAAGAGTATGATCTATGAATGTGCCCTTGTATGAAGATAATTTGAATATATTACTTTATTATATGATTAATACAGAATTAATTTGTTGCTAGTATAGGATTTTGTAATCAATAATGCATGTTGGCTGGCCCATCTGGCAGGCCTTGAGCCCCATGGGCCAGTACAGCAGGCCCACCCAGCAACAGGAGACTTCTCCAACTTGACATCAACCAGCGAGGGAGGGACCTCCGGTGGGCCCCACTTGCCCAATCCAATCTGCATATTGGCATTATCACCTAAATAACATTCATATCCATATCAATTAGAAAACTAATATATGCTTTTTGCATCATTTGCTTAATTCTCTGGCACAAGAAACATTGCCCATGAACTCTAGAGGAATGTTGCCAGACAAGAATATAAAATCTTCACCTGTCCACCCACTATTTCTTCTCAACAATGTTTTATGTGCCAACATAAAATACTTGGAAATCAGATTATATTTGTTTAAGCTTACCTTTTAATGATATGTTGCATTTCTTAAATCTTCAAAGCTTGCATGTCATAGAAGGAAACCCTTTTTAAGAGGATCTTGTCGCTGGCGCTCGTGTGTATTTTTTGTGACACTGAAGAATGTCATGAGTTTAAAGGAAAAGTTAAACTTGTAGAATTAACTGCTTAAAATGATACATTTAACAAATGTAAATGAGAAAACAAAGCATTTTTTACCTGAAACTAATTACTTCCTGTCATGAGCTTTTTTGTCATTTTCAAACCTTTAGTAAAACAGAGGATGTTACTGTGGAACATGCTTTACGGTATATCACTTGATATCACTTAAGCTTTGACAACAATTATCCCTATTGTGATGCCATCAAGTTACCGACTAGAAGCTTTATATTAGTTGGCATTAACCAGGAAGTAACTGGTACAGATTTTGGAGCTTCAGTTCCGGAATTTAGCACTAGGTGGAAACGGTGTGCTAAAATGGTTAATGATACAACCAGAACAAAATTACTTTTATTAGAATCATCTCCCTAATGACTTAACTGTTTCTTTAAGTGAACAGTTAAATTAGTAAATAAATATGCTAATCCTAAAACTGCTAAAATAATTTGAGCATTCTGATGGTTTGCACTTTGTTTCAATAATTAAATGAATGCTGGTTTTCCCATCCTACCAGGCTTACACTGTTATAATGAAGTGTTGGCTGACTGGAGGAACCAGAATGTCATTGCAAGGTGCCTGTACCCATGAAAGTGCAGTCTAGTCTGCCTTTGTACATGGCAATGACAGCGAAGTTGAAGCTCTCATTACCATGTTTCATCTTAAACTCCATTATTGTTTTAGGGTCCCCATTTTTATTTATAACTTTAGTTTTCCTTTAATGGGCAGAATTCTTGAGTTAAAGGGGCAGTTCCTGTAAACAAAAAGGGCTAAATGCCCAGTGTCTAATAAAGAGGCAGATGTGTGAGTGTTGGAGGGTAATCTTAAAATGTTCAAAGGGCCCTAAGAGGAGGTGAAAGTATCTGAGTTCTCCAAGTGGAAGAAACTGCCATTGCCTTGTTATCAAATCAAATGGAATGTATTTAATATGTAAATAGAATAATATTTAATATTATTGATGTGCCTGTTCATCAAAATAAATATTATTATATTTTTAACTAAAGTCCTTGGCACTTATCTTAAATACTGTTGCTCCCCACTACACACCCATCAATAGCACCTTCTACAATACCAGTTGCTCCTTGTCAGGATAACCCCAAAGGGAGGAATAGGAGATGGCAAGTCCAGAATTTTCCCACAGCGAACTTGACGCTAGCTACCACCAGGGTGCGGAATCTCAGACGTTGTAGGTTTTCACCCAGAGCTCCCGCAAGGAAGTTAGGACTTAGCTGCAAACAACGTCCAGGTCGCAGTCCCTAGGGCAGCTGTCCACTGGTGAGGAACAGGAAGCAGAACAGGACTCTAGGCAGAAAGGACAGGACTAAACAGGAACCAGGACTAATAATAAACAGGCAGAACTTGGAGGGTGTACTGTAGCTTTAAGGAACGAACTGGCAAAGGCTTTAATATAAATACAACAAACAAACAGGGTCTGAGTTACAGTACTAGCAGCTTGCTAGACTTATATTCGGGTGCAGAGCATACTGACAGACTCCCTTAAATACAAAAGGAGTCGGTCACATGATCACGGCCGAACACCAGAAGAGGCGCGTGACCGTGCCGTGTGCACGAGCGCAGTCACGAGAGGCAGCATGGCGTTTCCCAGCGCCGGAGACAGAGCGCCGCTGGAACGTGGACCGGTAAGTACGAACCCTAACACTCCTCCAACATGTAAGTGGGAGTGCTATGCCTTGGGATATTCAAATTAACTTGGAGTAAGTAATAGATTTTACTATCCCTATAGGTGTACCAATCTACAAACCTGTAACTTTAGTCAGGGCTGCCAGCAGAAGGTTATTGCTACAGGGAGCCCAGCCAGCTCAGTAAAGTATGCGGATGATCCAGCCAATCACATTTAGGTATCTAAGCATAGGCCAATGGAAATAATGTCTTGCTGTGGGCATTTCCATTTCTTGAACTACTAGAATTAAAATATCAAATCCTTGTCATTTTGTTTATAGTGTTCTTCACTTAGGTAAAGGCACATTTATATTTTTAATTTTTAATTTTAAAAATGTGACCTTAATCCAGCCAATTTCCTTCTAAATGCAAGGCATTGTGAAATTATCAATAGCGCTGATATAGTGATATCATATAACTAATTCATCTATTTCTGATCAAAATAATGATAATAATTTAGCAGTACATTTTCCCATTTTATCTGCAAGGTCTTTTTTTTACCTTTGTGAAGATCGTGAAGAGTTATCTACTGTATAAGCCATGATTTCCTCATTCTACTCATTCACATACTCCCAGAGCACCTTGAATTAGCAAAGTAGATAAAAAACCATATTGCTAGATATTACTATATATGCATTTAGGGGATATTTGTAAATAATAATAATATTTTTAGTGATTTGGCAACAATTCACATCCATAACATATTGCACATATTTACTGCATGAGCGAAATTTATTTATTAAAGTCAGAAAATCTTTTTCCTGGTAAACTTGGAAAGACCCAGAGCAAATTTTCCGAGTTTAATAACCTTCATCCATAGTGTATTATTGCTGCAATGGAGAAAATGTTAAGCTAGTGATAGCTGAGCACTATATTAGTTTACTATATTTTCACAGTGACAATTACATGTCAAATTACTATTGGAAGCTGGACTGTTCCTTTAAGCCCCAATTACACAGATATGTCTTGGAAAATTGTCATTTGAATTCATGATGTCTAATTGTGCACAAATATAGAGCAAAAAGCTGTAAAGTGGTGTGTAATGTCATGAACTGTTTGAGAATTCACCACATTGCAGAAATTATCTTTCCTGAAAAGGCAAAGATGTGAAAGTGAAATGCCTATTTGCGGTAAAATCACACATTTATATCTACAGAGCAATTTGCACTTTACTAAATTTACTCCCATGGTTGGGGTTGAGTTCAGTGACTGGAATATAAATATGTCCATTAAGTTCTACTCTTCCTACAAAAATTTCCTAACAGAAGAAAACTATTTTCTTCCACATTCCACAAACTCTGTGTAATCTAATAATCTGTTAATGCAAAAAACCTTTATATAAATTTTGATATAATCTGCTTTATTCTAAATAGAGTGGCTGCCCATTTGTATTTAGGACTGATCTCATACTGTATGGGGGTTATAGGCTAAAGTCCAAATTGTTACATAAACGTGTGAATTCACCATCTAAAGACAGTTGAAATAGACTGCTACTGTTGCAGTTGCGGCTTTATAACGAGAATATTCTTGCAGTTGCAACTTTAAGGTTGTCATTGTTGCGACTTTACAGTGGGAAATTTGTCAAGGTCACGGATTTTCTATGGGAATCCGCTGTTTGAGAATTTTACAGTTGAATTCTCACTTTAGTCAATAACCCCCAAAAAGTTGCTGTTGACTTTATACAGCACCCTATATTACATATACATATTCTTTCCTCCTTAAGCATCTCCTTCCCTGTCCAATCTTCATAATCAAACTTTTCCATACCTTTTATCTATTAATCAATTCCTCTATAGATAGTTAGAGCCTCATTGACTAAAGTGCTTTTTCACCTGTCGAATTCACTTCACTAAAATTCGTACCGCATCACCAAAATAGTCACAAATTCACTTCTTACTATTGACTAAGTGGAGAATATATTTGTCAAACAGGAGGAAAGCGGTGATCATTGTTGGATGCGTAGTGTGGCATACAGCAAACAAAACGTCCAGCACATCCAAGCTAGATAAAAGGCTTTATTGTGCTTGGATGTGGCATAGAGAACACTCTCTCCAGGCACCCAACTTTCTATCAGGCGGCTTCTGCAGTGTCGGAATCACCTGCGCTGGACTTTATATCTCATATGAAGTGAAGCTGCTTCTGTGTATTTTCTTTAAGTGTAGTGTGGAATAGTCAGGCAGATAGAAGTAGGATGAGAAATCCTGCGGAGTGAGACAAATTCGACAAGTGAAAGGCAGTGATGTCAGTCTAATCATATCCCACTAACTGTATTCTGTGACTATTCTATTTCTATGTCACCTTGTCTCTAGTACATGTCACTTATTCACAGCTGCCATTGTCACTTTTCATTAAATAGTCGTATTACTCAACACTAGAGCCCTAGCATCAACCCCCCAATTTGTCAGTCTGAATAGCGAAGTCAAACAGGAGAATTCAGAGTAGTTCACCTAGAGGCATTCACACCTTTGATACACTCCTCCGCTTAGTCAATAGTCGAATAACCTGTACACGTGCACACAAAATGATGCAAAGAGCTCCGTAAGTTTGCAACTTGCATAGTCACCCAACTTAGCTGCTTATTCACCACTTCACAGACTTTGCTCAATATGCAAACAAGGGGAAGTGGAGAATAGGCATGAGCTCACAGCTCTACGCAACTGCTTGGACTTTAGTTAGATTAGATTTATTTATATGTCACTGGATAAGTACATGTATACGAATCAGTGAAATTACAAATGCGTCATAGAAAGACAATGGCAACCACAGCTGCAATGACAATGATAAGATATTTGATTTAAATAAATTAATAAATGTGGAATAAAATACTTTATCAGATATATCATAAATAGTTATAAATCAGATTAAATAGTTAAAATAGTGGAGAGAATATGCATGCAGATGAATCTATGTTAAGTCCAGGAGAGTGGGGGGGAAGGAGGAGATATTTGGAGACTGGTGAACCGTAAGGGAGAGATTGAGCCTGTAGATGTAATCATGGAAGAAACTCTTCCTTAGTCTGACTGTGCGGGACTTTAGACATCTGTACCGTCTGCCTGATGGAAAGAGTGAGTAAAGTCCGTGGTTTGGGTGCTGTTCATCAGCGATGATGTTTCTGGTTCTGGACAGACAACGACTGACATAGATTTCCTCAATGGATGGTAGTTGGACACCGATGGTTCATTGGGCTAGTTTAACCACCCTTTGAAGAGCTTTCCTGTCAGAAGCGTTGCAGTTTCCAAACCATGCAATGATACAATAAGATAGAATGCTTTCTATAGAGCATCTATAGAAGTCTACTAAAATCCTTGAACAGACGAATTAATTATGCTCTTTAGTCACTTTTTTTTAGAAAAAGAGTCCTAGAGAAATAGGGCCTGTAGGAAAAACCACCTAATCTACAGACCAGTTCTCAGGGTGTTTTCTGTTTACTAATTTCTATTCATTTACTGAGAAGGAAATTAGAGCAGTTGAAGAAAAAAGCGTAATCAAGTATCATGTGATAACAGAAATATTTACAGATATCTTGGATTTTCACTGTGGGGTTTTCACTGTTCTTTTTTAGGAAGGGAGGGCAATCAAAGAAAACCTGGGAAAGGTAAATATAGAAAAGGAAATATTGTTAACAGCCGGTGCTTTAATTGCAGTAAAGTCTTGCTGATTTGTGCTGCAAACAGTTAGAGGTTAGAAGCCAAAGTAGGAAAAGTCTAGAGAAAATATATGGTACCCATTCAGGAGACAAGGTGGAAATGAAAAGGATTTATGAAAATACAGAAGTCTACATTATTATTTGCAGCAAGCAATTAACCTAATTTTGTACAGTCTTGCCAAGGGGGTAGAGGATGGCAAGTGCTAATAGTCAAGAAACAGGAATTACAAAGCTTACCTATCAAACTATAATCATAGATATTGTGTTTAACATAAATCACAATTAAGAAATTTTCATAGAATGCTACATATGAAATACAAATTCAAACATAGGGGGTAATTCACGAAACTCCGAAGTGAGGTGCGGAGTGTTCGCCTCACTTTGGAATGACTGATCTGCGCTCGCTGATGTCCTGCACGCGGGCATCAGCGAGCACATTAACAGGATTCCAGTCTCGGCGGGAGCAAAAGAGATGCCTCGCCGAGACTGGAATCCCTTTAATGCGCTCACTGATGTCCGTGTGCAGGACATCAGCGAGCGCATCTCAGTCATTCCGAAGTGAGGCAAACACTCCGCACCTCACTTCGGAGTATCATGAATTACCCCCATAGGATCTGCTATTTGAACACACTTTATTAAAGATTGCGTTGGGCAATCTGTAAACAGTACCTTAATTTCAAAACAAAACACTGTAAAATAGATAACTGGATTAAGAACAGGGGATGGTAAACTTGTTTTTGTTTTATAAAAACCAAATTTGACAAACTGCCAAAGGATTCTGTGCTTAATCAACCCCACATTGAAATATTTTAAGTGAAAACTGATTTTTTTTTTAATCACCCCCCATAGCTACTCAAATAATACAAAACTATGTGCCAATCATTGTATACAAGATTGACCAAATAATTGTGTATCTTATAGATTTTTAAAGCATGTGTACAATTGGTTACTTAAAAACAGTGCCACTGTTTTAAGCCGTAAAACAGAACAAACAGAAAAAAATGATCTCCCCATAAAACTCCAGTTACCCCAATGGAATGTGTGTTCAGGGTTTCTTTTTAAAGAGCACTGCTTTTCCTCTAGGTACACATTGAGCCAAATGTATGTATCTTTGTTTGTTTCTGGACAAAAAAGATTAAAAGGTATTTTAAAAATAAGCAGGATTAACTCCAGGTGACATTAACTAAAATATTATTAAAGTTTTCAGGTCTGTGAATAAAGTAGTATGGGAATTTTAACATCAATACTGTAAATAATGTTTAGTAATATTGTAATTCCATGATAAAAAAAAAAAAATTAAATATAACAGGCATTTTTGATGATAAAATGAGAGGTAATTGTTGTCCTGCAAGAATACTTTGCTGACTAAAACGTTAACCAGGGTGTTTTTAGCTTTTATGATTTTTTACTCCTAAAAAAATCTGATAGTTTCTTGAAAATGTCAATTCTCTTACTTGCTTTCTGGTTACTGAAGCAGCAAGTCTGGTTTAGAGTTTCCTGTGACCATGAAAATTCTGCCTGCAAAGTATTGTGGGTGGTGTCAGGGTCAAGTTTAACATTAGTGAATTTTCACAGCAGAATTGCAGCAATACTTTCATACTGTTTAAAACTCAGAAGGAGTAAAGAAATATAGATAAAATACAAAATGATTTGTTATACGCTGTAGTTATAAGTATACCTATAGGTATATAATAGACAATCATTCTGAATGGACATAGTTGTGTAAAGTTGCCTTTATGTCCTTTAAGGGATTCAAAGCTTATTTATAACACACCATTGTTTTATTGTTGAGTAAATCTTCTGTTATCACGCCTCACAAAAGGTTTTTTTAAAGTAAGAACATCAAATCAGTACACATTACATATCAGTAGAAATACCATTGGACCTGTCAAAATGACTCATCTTATTGATCGACTGAAAGATCTGTCAAACATTTTGAACAAGGTGCGTTGTCAGTAAACCCTAAGGCCAGAATTCAAAAAGAGTCTCCCAAGCATTCATGGAATTCTAAATAAAAATAGCTTTTGGATCCAATAGATAAATGTGAGCAACACTTTTCTTGACTGATAAGACTGGAGGTCAACATTGCTCCAATGCCCTGTAGGGAGATATAGTTTTATTTTGTTTCAAGCTAATTAGGACATTTAAGGACAGGATTTTAAGTATGATGACTTTCTGAAAATATCACTTATAACTAGATAAATCCATTTAGGAAATTATCAATAACAATTAAAAAATCTAGAACACCATAACTTTTTTTATTTTAATCAGTCAGAAGGAAAACAAAGAGTGCAGAGTAGAACAAATGTGGATTTATTGCTGTGCTTTAATTTGATCAAGTGTCCCGTGATATGTTTGGGGAAGTATAGCCCTTTAATAAATTACATTGGTCAATACCTAACTAACTACCTTTTTTACTACCATCAATTGCTTGATAAATAATATTGAGTATTAATAATTGTACATCAAATGCACATAAAACTTTAAATAAAATAAATATCTATGAATATAAAATTACAACACAACATTGTTCAATTAAATTTTGAGTTTTAGTAAACAGTGTTTTACTATTCCTTGAAAAGATAAAGAAAGAAAGTATCTGTTGCACACGCCAATCTTTATTCATATTACAAAGAAAAACAGTCAAAAATGGAAGCAAAAAAGTTAAAATCAATTAAAAGGCCCATAAGGGCTTATGTCCCCAAAAGGTGAAAACAGCATACTGGCAGGTACTGCAATATCGATATTTATCCAAATAATGATATAATCAGATTGGAAAAAACTAGATGAATAAATATATTTAAATTAATTTAAATGAGTCAGGGCAACTTACAAAAAAGAGGAAATGACTGTGACAAAAATGGATAGATTGAAGTTATGCCAATTGGGTTAAGCACATGACAAGAATAAACACATCACAAATGATGCATGTCTACAAAAAATAAATAGTACAAAAATGAAAATGAAAAGCTGAGATGTGTAGTTAACAAATTACTCACACACTCCTACAATAATATGCAGAGAGTCACCGGATCATAATGATCATGGACAGAATATGAAAAGATGAACAAAACCTGTGAAAAGCAGATGATACGCAATGTAAGTTGCCCGATGTGTGAGGGGGAACCGACAGTACGCGTTTCGCCTGGGTACGGCTTCTTAAGCATATCCTTTGCATATGTCAGAAACTTCATAACAAAGATCATGATTGTCGATAAGATAGAAAAAAGTTTATCGTCTAAGATTACATGTCTTTAGAATATGTCAGTTTGACTCAAAAGACTATGTGGTATAGAAGTAAATTTGCCATACCATAGGACAGGGGTCTCAAACTCAACTCAACATGTGGGCCGCAGAGCAAGATCACAGCCAGTCAGAGGGCCACACGGCTAGTACTACTCTCTATGCTGGTGTCTCTAACGATCGCATATGTTTGCAGGCTGCTGACAGCACTGTCAGCGTCACATGCTGCTCTGAGTCTGTGGGCCGCACACAACAGTTCGGCGGCCCATAGGGGGATATTTATCAAGCTTCTTTCTTGATTTTTACACGATTGAAAACAACTTTTCAATGTAAAAAAAGTCAAACAAATGCATTAAAAAAAAAAAAAATTATTGCAAAAACAGCATTTTTAAATACCGGCATAATAAAATAAAAACGGATATAATATCTCTTTTATAAAATAGACACTTTTTTTTTTAGTTTTTCTTTTTTTAGTCATTTTCTCATTTATATTATTATATGAACACATTCATATAGATATTCATTCATTTTGAAGTCCTGTATTTTTTATGGGGGGGAGGGGGTGTTGTTTCTAGAAAATTGCAAAACAAAGAAATTTGATCTAAAGTAATTTAAACTTTAGCCATAGGGCACATATGGTGATAATTTTGCACTATAAATTAGCTGTTAGTTTCATTTTATTATCCAGTAGGAATGATATATAAAGTCTTCCTTGAGGGCTGTCATAAGAATGGCTTTTACCACACCCCTTACGTTATTCTTTCCATGTATCTTTCTACACATTGAACTGGTCATTGTTTACAAAGACCAGAAATGTTGTTGCCTCAAGCACTGCAAGCTGATATCTTTCTAAGGTGTATATAGGAACAAAATGTATTATATTACAGTCTAAAATGTGCATTATGATCTTGTGATATTCATGAAAGACACTTTCCTTCATACTTCTGAATTTCTGTTTTTTTTTTTATGGTTATATCCATTTTTTCCCATTGTGATCAATTTTTGTAGGGTTGCTATCAGGTTTCGGAACAAAATGAAAATATATATAATATAATTCAAAGGAGGCAGTAGGTAAAGATTATACTGTAGTTATCTGTCTGCGATATAAATATTGTACATTTATAAAAGGTTCTCAAAGGACACTATCAATTATTTTCTTCCATTTTATTAATCTTATCCAGTACAGTATAAATAATTGTTCAAACACAGTTACTGTTTTATAGTGTTTACAATATTAAGTGCATGTAGGACAGTGGCTGTTGTGCTGGGAGATTAAGTGGCTTTCCCAAGGCAAAAATAATTAGACCCAGAAGCCATTATAGAATTGATTTCAGTTAGTATTTCTAGCAAAACCTGATTAAAGATACTTTATATAAAATATATTTTATATAGGATTTATACTGTTTTGTCCCTTGAAATGATGCTAAGAATGATAGTAAAATATATTAACATAATTAATTTCTTTGTAAAGATGATTGCAATGGGCATATCATTTCTATTTATTGTTCCTCATAATTTATGGTAGAGCACAGTTTAAAAAGGAAAACAGATTTTCAAGGAATATTATTATAGCATGGCCCCATAGTGATAAAGGACTATAGCAAGGGAATTCAACACGGAAGCTACTACTCAGGATCAGGACCCTGGCTAAAAAATATCTTCTTGTTACTTGCATTCATGTAAATTCCTTGTTTTCTTTCTATTTATTGAAAACTGCATTTTTGTTAATAATATATATAAATTCTGCCGTACTTGTCTGCAATATCCAGTGTTGTGTGCTCAGTGCCCCCAAAACATATTTCTCCCTTTGCCTCCAACTTGACTTAGCATATTCATTGTGTTCACATCTCTCCATCGCTGCTCTCATCTCCTACTGCATGTCACTATACATGCCTCTCACCCTCAGATACATTAACCTCTCTACACTTCACTCAAGGCTTTGCTAACTTCTTCAAAAGTAAAGTAGATAATATCTTCCGATTGCTATTTTGCTCAGTGGCTAGACTGAAATTATTTTACAGTTTGGACTATTGCAGTGTTCTTCTAACTAGACTTCTACCCTCCCACCTTTCCCCACTCCAGTCCATTTTAAATTCTGCTGCTAGAACTATTACCCTTTCTCCTCAGAAAAGACAAATTTTCTCTCATAATCTATCTGCTCCATGGTTTTCCATTAAAAATGAATTATTTACAGTGTCCTCCCTTTAATATTTAAAGTACTTTACTACATTGCCCTTTCCTACATCTATTTAATTGTGTGCCCATATATTCTTAGTCATTTACTCTATTCCTGACAAAGCAATTATCTTTGTAAACTACTCACCAATACTGCCTTTTCTGTCTTAAATCCTTCTCTCTTGCTGTATCTTTGGAATTGTTTACCCTTTTATATTTTCAAAAACAAACCCAAATCCTACTTCTTGAAGCACTAGCAATGGTTTTTGTGTATTTCATTCACTAGCACATTTTTGCATAGAACGCTTGCAAGAAATATACAAACGTAGGATAATCCTAACCGTACAGACATTTTGGATATCTTGGTAAGATGACCAACAAAGAGAAAAGGTACAACAGTAAGAAGTGCAGTTGGAACTACCACATTCAAACAAAACTGCTGGAATGTAAACTACAGATTTCAAAAATTATCTATGTGAGGAATCAGTAAATTTGTGCAACCAATTTGCTGACTGGTTGTTTGATAATGGTACCGGGGCAAGCTTTGCCAAAACCAACATGATAAAGCTATCAAGGAGGTAATACATGGAAAGACTCCTTCCTTCTCTATTATTTAATTACCTTTTTTCTTCTTTTGATAATTTTTTGTGGCATAAAAAAATCACCAATGTATATATGAGAAATCACTGGAAATGTCTTTTGAATGCAGTTAGTTATGTACAATTCCTAATCTAAGGTATACATCTAAGGCATGCTTAGCAATAAATTCTATGTTATAGATATAGCTCCCAGAAATGATCTGCAGTGGCCTGCCCTAATTATAACAAAATAAATCATGATCTTACATCACTATTATTACTTATCCCTCTTAAAAAGTATTTAAATGGCATGTTTTAGATTTTAAAAAAACCTGTGAAAAAAAAGTTATAATATTTTCAGATTTTAGTTTCCTTGGCAACTTGAACTAAACTATGCAAGTGAATAAAAACACTTTTTACTTTGCTAGACTGCTACAAGTTCATAAACAAACTTGCATTACAAATGATAAATCATTGATCAAAACCGTTTCTGGAAATAGAGAACATCTCATACTCAAATAGCGTTGTTTGCCATTAAAATTCAAAACTAGATTTGCAACTGATATGTTCTTAAATCATATAATATACATCAAAGCCCATAGCTGAAGCTATTGTGAAATTAAACTCTTGAATTTTAAACATTATAGTTCCGTCATGGAATAAAACACAAACTCCTGGTTGATTTTAAAGTATATTTTCTTTGGAGGAGTAATCCTTCCTTTTTGTTATTTTTAAATGCCTCCTGCAATTTTATCAAAACATCACACTAATGAACTAACTGAATAATGTGTGACTGTAAGATAATGAAAGTTACTATAGCTTTGGTGAATTTGTGTTGCCATAAAGTGCATTTCAGAGGGTATGGCAGAGAAACAGACAGGACATATACAAACAAAATCCTCTTCTAAAGAACCCAGTGAAGGATTAAGCATAGCTGGCGATTTTTTTTTTTTTACACTTTTTCCCATGATGCTTTATTTCAGGAGTAAGTAAGTGGTACTGCATCTAAACACTAATAATTAAACTTAAATGTTTTAGATATCATTCATTTGATGAACTTGTTTGCACCTAACACATTGGAATTCTAACTGCATTCACTACTCAATAATCTTTCTCCTACCAAGACCATATCTCCAATGCAGTGCATTGTAACAATAGCAGGTGACAAAACCCAACTTAAATTGTTCCAGAGTACTTAAACTGCACTCAAATGGCAGCGCCAAATAGACAAAGAAAATGTTTACAAAATTGAAATAACCATTCTTGAAGAGTGAAATTTATTAAACTCAGAAAAGCCTGTTTTAACTTTTCCGAGTTTAATTGGATGAACACCTGGAATTTCTTGTGGTAAGTATCGCGAGATTTGTTGCGATCGATACTTACCGAGAGAAACTTTTTCTACAGAATATTTCCATGGAAAGGGTAACCATACTACACTAATGGCTACCCACTTCATATTAGACCATTTACAATTGTATCTTCCCTCCTCTTCTCCAAACACTGAACACAAGACCTAGACCTTAATAAACAGAATACATTTCCACTGTGTGGGCAGTATAGAATGGCAGTATAGAATGGCAGTATTAAAAATAACTTCATTACCAAGATTACATTATTTGTTTCAAACACTTCTATCAGGGTCCCTAGAGAAATTGTGAAATTTTACCAAAATGCCTTTAATTATATGAAATTTTCACAGAAGCTTAAACAGTGTTATGTGCCACTTAACCACCAAAAGGTCTAGCTATACCAGATATTTTTAAATATTATATTTCAACACATTTAGGAATAGGATCATGTTCATCCTTACAATCTCATAATGCATTCACAATCTAGTGCAAAACCAGATAAGTGAAAACTTTAAGGAACTCTCCCACCACCATAATACCCTTCATCCCAGATTTCATAGTAGAAACACAAGGACCTCATTTGAAACCCGTGCTGCACTATGCATTTCTATTTTTAGGTGAGTTGACAAACCTACTTGATACTAAAATATTGACCTATTACAGAATCAAAAGTAAATATGATCAAGAATCCCCCTTTATTGTGCCTTAGAGCCTTTCAATTTCATGAGTCTAGGTTCCAGGGATTCTTGAGTAGTACACAAGGCATTTCACTAATGGTGTTGGTTGATCATCACTCATGGCAGATAAATGCTAATAGAGTAGAGAGTAGAGTATTCATAGTTCACATTACTACTGGCTCAGTTGACACTTAAGTAACCTGTAAAACTGCAAAACACAGTAAGGGCAGCAACCCTGGATGTTCTGCTACAGAACAGCAAAGGTGTTAGTTCAATCCCTACATACTAAGGAAGAAGAGCAATAAACATAATAAGCTTAGACAATACTAATGTATTGCCTGGACAATACAGGACAGAGAGCTAGAATTCATAAATGGAAGAACAGGCTATCATCAACATCAGAGAATATTAATCAACGCAAAATTCAATGGAAAGCTAAGGTCAGGACACCAGCACAAGTTCAGTGGAAAGGGTTCAGTAAATAATAAGTCAAATATAACAATAATGCTTCAGCACCTCTCAAGGAAGATGTAGACAATTTGACAGTCAGACATCTGAAAAAGTGGCAGGAATGGACAAGATGCTTGAAATAATTGGAACTCTCACGACTAAAAGAACAGCCAAAATTGATGGAGAAATGTTACTGATAAGATTCTCTACTGATTGACAATCTATTTTGAAGTGCATGCCTTTAAATAAGTGGAAAATAATAAACAATCCTGATAGGAAAGGGAGGCCGCCTCCCAGTTGGAATACTGCCAAGAAATACAAAAATCAGTATGGGTTTTCAAATCCTGCTTTTGGATCTTTGAACAAATATGTTTAAAAAGTAATGTGAACCCCATGTAAAGTGAAGCAGGATTAACTGCAATGTATACAGTATACTTAATGTAAGTATATACATTCCATGCATAGGCAGGCAGCAAATATATATTCAATGCGGAATTCCAAATTTAGGAATGTTTACACATTCCTCCAACAGAGCCGTCAGGAGAATGTTTTCTCAATCTAATGAAGAATACTTCTATGCAGATGGGGCCTGGTATTTCTTCCCACTCCTGGCACACAGACCCCAGGTGGATGAGATTGCTCTTGTGTCCCATTAAAATACAAGAAGTTGCTATATACTATAGCAAGATACCTTTCTGACAGATTAGCACCCTGAAGATAACTTATGCAGAATCCATTATTTCTACAATAATCTTTTTAAGGGGGCTATATAAAATTTAGGCTTTCTGAAGTTTAGTGTTTTTTGTGACCCTTTCCCCAAAAAAATGCTTAAGATATTATTAGCTACCTATACTTTTGTTATTCTGTCAGGTCTATTAGATAATATTAGGCCTAGTGGTACCCCCTTCTTAACTCTTGTTAAATACTGTATCAGGTGGGAAAGATAATTGTCTTTAGTTATTGACAAAAACCTGTTTCTTTTATAAGATCCACAGGTTTCAGTTTTCAAAGTTTATATCTGGGTAATTAAAATCCTCTATAATAAATTCTACTTTGTGATTTGCCACCTCATCTGTTTCTCCTAATAGTAAACTAATTACTAATGCATTTCTATCATGGTTTAACTAATACAGAGAAAAACTTGAGATGTGTTAAAAAAATGAACTTGAATGATGAGATTACTTAAAGGAACAGTTTAAGCACCAACAGTTATTTGCTGTCTGCTTTCTGTCAAATAAATTATTTATTTATTTCCACCCTTCACAATTTAGCGCCAGTTTGGGACTGAAGCTGCTTCCCTCTCTCAGCCACTTCCTGTTCAGCAGTTCAGTTTGGAATGTTGA
>WMED01004743.1:5319-20316 GCA_019650415.1 Pipa parva
AATTCAGCCTTATATGTTCTTAATAAAATAACTGAATTCCTAGACCACATAAACATTATATGAACAGTATGTGACCAGTGTCCACTCATGAATCATAAACATAGCAATGGCATTCATCAGTTTCAGGTGCTTGCTATATGATAACAAGAGGACCCTTCTGTTTGGGTCCTCCTGGAACTTTTATAAAGCTTGCACTACCTTAGCAGATCTAAACATTATGGTTATTGAAGTTAACCCTGCCTGTGGTTAACTAAAGACCCATGTATACCAGAAGAAAATTTAGAACTGGGCTCCCCAGCTTCTTCTGAACAATCACCATTGGTGATAACTCTGGGGATGTCCTAATAGTAACATAATGAGATTCTTAACAAGTGCAAATCAGGATCTTTAACATGTGCCTTTAACATGTGCCTTTAACATACCTGTAATATATATACATTTAAGCAGGGCTACCTAACTAACCACTTGAGGGAGTTAAGTGCTTATGAATTCATAATATAAGAACAATGGCTTATGCCAACATTAACATTAATTCATGTCTTCATTTTCAAGGATAGCAAATCATACAGCATTATATATCCTTTAAGCAACACATCAAGTAAACAGTGCAATTTAAGACATTTGTGAATCTCTGACAGTTGTTTGCACATATTGCAATAAAATGGGGTTGCAAGTGTTGAATATGTTCACTATTTACTGAATTCTGTCATGAAATGACAAAATGCTGGAGCATCTATTAACTCTACTTGCAGAGTCTACTATTGGAAAAATTATTTAATGCATTGTATGAAAAAGAAGTTTGCTGTACTTTATATTATCGTTATTTTGCCACAAAAAAATATATAAAACCATGGTTTTCCTATTCTTCTACAGAACAATTGCCAAGTTTACTGTCACAAAGAACTCCTGCCACTTTACACTTAGGTGAAATTTATTAAACTCGGAAAAGCCATTTGCGCTTTTCCGAGTTTAATAACTCAGGAGAATGATTTGAAGTTTCTCCCGGTAAGTATCGCGAGATTTGACTCGTGCAATATTTGCCTTGACAAACTTTTTAAATTAAATATATCCATGGAAAGGTAGCTATACTGTATATCCTTTCCATGGATATATTTAATTTAAAAAAAGTTTCTCACAGTATGTATCGCACGAGTCAAATCTCATGAGTCAAATCTCACGATACTTACCGGGAGAAACTTCAAATCATTCTCCCTAAGGGTGAAATTGAATAAACTCGAAAAAGCCCGATTTACTATTCCGAGTTTATCCTGAGAACATCTCGGCTGTTCGTGCAGTAAAAATCACTCGATATTTTCGATTAATATTTACCGACATGGGGGGAATTCACCATTGAGCGAAGTGAACTCCGAATCCTTCGCCTCACTTCCCACATGGTGTTATGTGCTCGCTGATGTCCTGCGCGCAGACATCAGCGAGCGCCTTAAAGGGATTCCAGTCTCGGCAAGACCAAAAGAGTTGCCTCGCCGAGACGGGAATCCCTTTAATGCACTTGCTGATGTCCGCGTGTAGGACATCAGTGAGTGCATATCAGTCTGTGCGAAGTGAGCCGAAGGCTTCGGAGCACACTTCGCTCAATGGTGAATTCCCCCCTGAAACTTTTCAATTTATTTTTTTTTCTATTTAAAGGAAACCATACTTTACATGAGTAGTATGGCTACCTTTTTACCGTAAAATCGAGATAGAAAAACTCAATCAAAATTTTCTATCGATAAATATCAATCAAAGGTATTTTGACAGTGGGGACCAGTGTCAAAAAACACTCTGCCATTGCCCTTAAGAATACAATTTTTTCTTATGTTAGGTGCTATACTATTTAGAACTTTAGGCTGCACTGAAGAAAACAATAATATGTTTATGTCACTATACCCTGAGTCAGGCTTTCTTCCAGGTGCAAAGAAAGAAGCTCAATATCATTCTTAAAGAACCAGTTACCAAAAGAAAATCAAGTGATTTGTATTTGCATGTCAGTTATTCATATACAGCACTTGTATAAATGTTATCTGTGAAGTTAAATTCATGATTTTTATTGCTTTTTCTGTCCTTACCTTTACTGATTACAGCCATGTTATTATACAGACCTCGTCCAATCCCATAATTTTCTATGGCACTTTACATAAAGTATATACAGAAATTGTGCCCTAAAGCTGAAATAGGTTAAAAAAAAAATCAAACTTTTTATATGCAATTTAAAATTACTGGAATCACAGACTGAACATATGGTAACTATAAATGCTCTTAAGACATGTTCAATTTTTGGTGTTGCTGTCTTTTTAAAGCCAGACAGGACTGCTGTGTTGGCAAATAAGCAGAAGCCATGGATAAGAGCAAAATGCGTTCTACCTTTTTATGAATTAAAGTAAGTGGGAATTATTTGCCCAAAACTAATCTGCTTTATTAAGCAATATAGCAACTAAAAATTTTAAGGTGCAAATAAAACCTTTTTTTTTTTTGTGATAATATCCCTTTAAATCCTCATTTTTGTCGTATGTGAATTTAAAAAATAAATAAATTCTGTCGGTCAGTTGAGATGCAATATGCTTTATCTTCATATTAATCCTTTTTAAAATGAAAATGGCATTGGTGTTTACCTTATTCCATATTCAGTTTTCATCCCACTAATTTAGCAGCATAGATTGTGTTTTTCTCTGTGCGGACTATACAACAGCCAAGGCACAAAACAACAGGAGTGTGAGAATGGGGGAATATGTTAAGGTGTCCATGAACTAATGCAACTCTCTCATCCAGTGTGCATAATCAGAAAGAGCATGGCAAAAGGCAATTATAATTAGGTGCTCTGAGTGGTAAATTGAAATAATCATGAGATGAAAGGCTGCTGGATGTTAAGAAACGGAAAGACATACGTTGAATATAGTTGCTGAGGAGAAAGTTATGGTAATGTGGCAATTCTGGCAACTTACTTTTCAGTTTTATTTTTGGAAACAGAGAAAAAATAGGACATCACCATAATCTTGGAATAGGTACCTAGGTTTAGTGATCTTTTCTGTCTCCTTTGTCAACCAGTCAAATATGTCCTACCACAGAACTTAAAGGGGAACTATAGTCCGATTACATCTTTACATAAGCAGTACTATACCTTGGTAAAAAGTGTTTCTCCACAGTAGATGTTTTATGTGAAGCAGGATAATTTATTACTCAGCACTGATAAACTCCTGCACCAAGAAATGCGTATGTGACATGTACTGGCCAGTTTTCCATGAAAAGGTTCCCTCCCCTGAACATTTTTGTCCTGCTTACTACTTAGCACATGTGCACAAGTCAGCTTTTCCTCTGTAATCTCCTGCATTCCATCTTAATTTATGCGGCCAAAAGGTCAGCACACTACTTAACCAATAGCAGTCAGGCAGCTTTTAGTTCTCCTGATGCCTGACTTGCAGAACAGAAAAAGGAGGGGGAGTGGGGGGAGGAAAATGCCATCTCTCAGGAAAACTTATTAAGGGAAACAAATGGCAAGTATTATTTCTTCCCTAAACTTTTTTTTAACTATTTGTGTCAGCAATTGGCTTAGTATAAAGGAGTTTTGTATGTATGTGTGCGGTTATATCAGCACTATAGCTCCCCTTTAATTTCCATGTCTTGATACTCCTAACCTCAGAACTTACCTCACCATTGCCCCATACATGTACCACCAAATTACCTCTCCATAGCATGGTACTCACCAAAAAGTCCACCTTTTACACAGACCCATAACAGGGTTTCCTTTACATATGGATATGAGTTTCATGACTTGTAGGTTGAAAGGTTATTGTAAAACTTCTAGGGATTCTAACCATTTTTCTGACACAAAATTTCCTTAGTTCTTCAAGACAGGGGTTGTTTTAGTTTAACAAAGTGCCCTGCAGCACTGAGGTGTATAATTGCTTACAATCACACCACCTTACCTAATATGACCTCCTCCAGATTATAGACATAGGTGGGGGTCTGCTCTAAAATCATATGATGGGTGGTCCATTTTGTTTTAAAAAAAATCATACTTATTTTAATTTTCTGTACAAAGTAGGTGTGACTGTACAATATATGGGAAGTTACATACAGGTCAGAAGAAATCTCAGCTGCTCAACAGTTTATATTCAGGGGAAGCGCCCCATATTTATTGCAGAATGCAAAACAATGTTTTGGGTTGGCAAATACCTCCCTTCTTCAGGTGTATAAAATACAAGTGTAACCACCAAACAGATACCTTTGTAACGCTATAGTTATGGTATGTATGTACTAAATCCACTATAGCACATCTTCATATTTGGGCTACACCTTCAAAACACTTGCCCTCCAAACGGGTGTCAACCCCTTTAAAGTGATACATACACACAGAATAAAAATGTTACAACATGCATTCCTAAAAAGTGGTAATACACAATGACAATAGAGTGGTCATCTCATATTACAGACAATATCCATAGGTGTCAATGTTGTCAGGAAAAATTCCAAAAAAAATAACATAATACAGTTCAAATAACCATATTCATGTGCAAAAACGATTCCTAATAATATGTTACTTAATAATGCAGTTCCCGTATTTAAAATATGTGACAAAAGAACATGCAACCTGCACCATCATTCTAACCTCTTCATTAGCAAGTCACTTCAAGGCTATGCAATTGTATATTTAAAATAATAAATAACTGAAATACTACACCCATATATGATATTCTCCTTTGAATGTGTGGTCCAATGTGTTATCAAATGTGTCATATGCCTTACATACTAATCAGTATTATTATGATGTATGTCATGGGGGTATACAATTGTTAGTCTTTGATTAGTAAGAAATAAATATGAGTCAACTATGCAGTGCATTAGCCCTATCCACTGTGCCCTAGATTTATTTTTTATGTGGTACAACTTAAATGGATTTTCTCACAATAAATACGGATCTGCTGAAGCATTCATACACTGAATACAATTGCAGAAGTGTTGTTTTTTTCCCTTGGTAACAATGCATTGTTATAATTCTTCTGTTGGAATGTTCAGAATGTACTTGTACTTACCGTAAGTAGTTGAGGTAGGGAATTTCCAGAATAATTGTTTTACTCTTATTCTATATACCCCTTATGCCAATCCATTTCTACGAAAAACAAGAGATTCATTTACAAGAACAAAGTGTAAAGTCAATAACTAGATACGACCATACTCATACTTGGCTCGCGAGTGGTTTAAGACAATGTTAAAAAAGAATTTAAGATGAAACACTTCCACATTGACTACCCCTGACTGACACCCCTTGCCACAAGGTCTCTTCATTCAGATTCTGGAGGATGTCTACCTCTATCCCAACAGCATTAACTCCTTCTCACTTTTAGTAGTGAATTTAGTAGTGCAGTAGTAGGTATTTATTCTTTTATATAATGCTGATATGCAGTATTTTACAGATTCATCATTCACTTAAGTCTTTGTTCCATGGAGCTTACAATCTACCGTAGTTTCTTTATTCAGTCACACACACATAGAAAGACACAGATGTATGTTTTTGGATTGTGGGAAGAAACCAGAGTGCCCAGAGTAAACCCAAGGAAGTGCAGTGAGGACATACAAACTCCATGCAGATGAAGTCCAGGGTAGAATTGAACACAGAACCCAGTGCTGCAAGGCAGCAGTGCTAACCACTGAGCCAACGTACTGCCAAAACCTTTCTTTTGGTCCTGATCTCATTGATGCTATTCTTTTGTAGTCTTCACACAAATACATGTATACACTCCATTAAGATATCTAATATTAACTGCATATTTTCACTCTTCCCTTGGTATGCTTTCTTTCTTATGCTTCACATGCCATGGGCTTCTGGTTTTCACTTCCTGCTGCTGGTTTTTTTAAAGACTAGCCAAGTAGCCAGTTATTTATGAAACTCCAAACTGATGCCTTCATTATTCTACCCATAATAAATGCTTATTTCTGATGCAGATAAGTTGTTACTAAATCTTTTTTCATATTTTCCTGTCAATCTAATCTTGTTTACAGAACAGTAGTTGGAATCAATGTTTTTATGTTATATAAATAAGTGGCCAATGAAGACAGACCAAGCTAGAAATGTATCATAGTTATTTATTTCTCCCAGATTCCTATCCATTGTTAGCTACTCCAAAGTTAGGAGGCCTCTTTAAATAAGCACAAATTGTGGTACAAAAAAACTTGATCTGTGTCCTTTTCCATAAGGAAAGTTAAGCTTCTTTATGTCTATATATAGATTAACTTAGTTGGCACCGCTAGCTAGACACCTAATCATTATTTATGTGTATTTAGAGAATAGAACAAGATCAAAACATTGTAAACCATGAAGCAGAAATGTGGGATTTTATACAAATCAATAGGATCCCATCATTTTTTGTATTTGTTTTGGTACACCACTGTCTTACGGTCAGCCTATCAGAGCCACACATTTTGCTTAGTCAGCTATCACCATGGATAACTTTAATACAGACTGCTAAAGAAATGCGATAAGGCAGTGCATTTACGTACCCTCCTACAGAGAGAATCTTGTTAACACACCTCTGTGTACAACAAAGCAGTATTTATACCTGGTCTATAAGAAATTAATTCCATAGGCATCAGCCCATTTTCTTACATTTTAACCATTTGCCACCACAGCCGTAAGTTTTCATATTTCCAGTTTAAAAACCTCTTGCATTATTGTTGTCCCTCTTCCACAAATTGTTAGATGTGTTGTTGTCAGTCCTCCATAAAAGCCTTCTAAGAATTCAATATTTGGATCTGCCTGATTATCAGAACCAGCAATTTTCTACATACCCAACAGTTAACATTTGTATTCTTCGACATGTCTCAAACAGCCTCAGTCTCACTCTGTGCCTGATCATCTGCCCATTTAAGTTATTTCTCTTGGTTATATTTATCTCAGCAGGGCACAAACACCTTCACAAGGTATGCATGTGTGCACACAGAAGATAGGAAGCAGCCAGGGGCCTCCTCATAATTAGCAGAAAAATCATCCTGTTTATTTAGTTTTTATGTGAATTCTTCATCTCCATCCTCCCAGCTATATCTAGCTAATAGGTGTTCTGTAGAAACATTCATTCATCATACACAGAAAATATCTGACAAATGGGATGACAAAAGTGGTCTGCGCTTCCCACAGTGAAACTTCATCGTTATCTCCAAAACAGTAAGCAGGGACAAGCTGTGATGAGTGTACTATGGAGCCTTAAGGCAAACATGAAACTAAATTTTACTTTCCGTATACCTGCCCAAACTATTTAGATTCTGTTCCATTTTGGAGAGTATCCCATATGCGCACTGATCACTTTCTGGACCATGTGAAACAGAGTAAGCCAGCAGGATACCTTATCAAATATCCAGTATGTGGGATTTAAACCAAAATATGGAGATCCAATGAGTTTTTTTTTTTTTTTTTAAGTTAGCGCTGTATTATATTAAAGATGGGGAAAGTGTTAATTACATTAATGGTAGCTGATGACTCACAGGTACTAAAATGCTAAATGCCAAAACCTGATAACTGCACAATTATTTAGATGGCTTCAATGAATGAGAGAAAATAAACAGATGTTTGGGCTCCTGAGTAATTTTCAAAAAATAGCAGACTGAGGCAGTTAACCTGAATGAACTTAAAAATCACTCAACTCACTGGTTTAACTTAATGTGCAGCTAGTTACTGAAAGCAATGTGCTGCCGGATTTCCATCATATCCAAGGCACTCTCAAAGGGTATGTAAACCCTGTATGTAACGAGAGCCCCCTTTACCTATTGTCAAGCAAAATAGTGATTAAGAAACTCCCAACTCACCTCTTAAATCAGAAGAGCTCAATATCCCCCTGCAACTGCTTTCGCCCTCTCAAAAAGTTCCGTGCTGTGTGAGCCATGACCCCTCTTTTCTCTGACTTCCTTTCTCCACAGAAGACCTAAGAGGCAGTCTTTAATACTCTCAGGGATAGAAACAGGCTTTTTAGATAAGGAGAATGGAAATGGATTCCACACAAGGGAAAGCCCAAATGAGGAGAAGGTGGATTTAAGGTGATCAGGAAGAATAAAAGGAAAGGTTAAAGTAGGAGGTATGTTGAAAATACCTGCTGAAATGTTGCACTAGCCTAATGATTTCAACATCTATATTATATCTGTAAGCTCCAATGTGGGTTATTCACTAAAGTCCAAATTGTTGTGTATAGGTGTGAATTTGGCAGCTAAAGACAGATGCAATAGACTGCTACTGTTGCAGTGGTGTCTTTATAATGGGAATATTGTCGCAGTCACGACTTTACTATGGAAAATTGTCGCAGTTGCAACTTTTAAAACTTTACAATGGGGAAATTGTCGCAGTCGCGGATTTGCTATGGGAATCTGCTGTTTGAGAATTCGACAGTCAAATTCATACCTTAATGAATAAACCCCAACTGTATTTCAAGTGTGTTATTAACATGTTACCTAATAGTATACCTTATTCTTACCTTTCTGTCTCTGTTGTTGAAGGATGACAAACATACACATACAAGCATTCAGATTAGAATGTATCTGTAGTGCATTGCTCTGCATTTAAGAGCATAACAATGCTGTAACTAACACACACTCCATTATTTTTTTGTTTCAGCTCTTTGGCACTGCAAACAGACATAGGTTAATTTGTGGGGTAATTCATACAACGCAAAAAATAGTTTCCAATGGGCACTCCTTTTAGTTTGAAAAAAATGTACCAAGGTGCTAGTCTTATTTATCCTAAGGCTGCATAAAATTACTCATAAACCATCATGGTGTATAAGGACAACGTTTCGGGGTGTACAAGCCTCCCTTCATCAGATAATGCATGTAAAAGTAGCATTTTTATACATTGCCCAGCAAAGTTGCATCTGTGTGTATACAGAGCCTTAGGGCTCAAGCAAAAAATAAGAAAGATGCATTTGTGCTGCATTGTGCTGCATTGTGCTGCATTGTGCTACATTGTGCTGCATTGTGCTGTATTGTGCTGCATTGTGCTGCATTGTGCTTGTTACTAATAAACATGGTAACACAGTAGAAGTAAATGCTAGAGAGGATGCTGTGTGTTTACCGTTATAGGGGATGGGAGGTTAAATAGCCTGACATATACAGTATATATATATATATATATATATATATATATATATATATATATATATATAGACCAGTATAGAAACTGGAACACAGTGAGGGTTTTACTGATTCTTATGGGGGAAATTTATAAAGGTCATTTCAACCCATTCACAGCAATTCTATCTGTTTTGGCGCTTTTTGACACATTATTGACTATTTTTCTTTTTGCTGCATTTTCAGTTTCCTTCAATTTATGTAAATGCTGAATAAAATGTATTGATATCAATAGATATGGACACATTAATACCACTATACTTTACATTGCTTTCAATGGAGCTCCTTTTCCATCAACATCAATATCGCTGATCTGTCGATGGGGAAACAAATGCTCTAAACCATCTCCAATAGGAAATAATGTGTTCTTGTCACCCTCAAACAGGCAAACACTTTTCAGGGATAAACAAAGTCAGAAAGGGCTTAATAAATATCGATATCGGAAATAACAATATTTTCAACCAAATTAAAGGTATATCAATATCGATATATCAGGAGAAAACTCTTTTTTTATCCCTGTTTTGACAAGCTCATCCCAAAAATTCCATGATCCACAATTGGCTGTCATTTACCAGTTACAACCAACTTTTCCTGCTCTGTATAGAAGGTACACTATGACTATACCAAACTGCTTTCTTTTGCTTGGAGAAAACACTAACATTATATAACATTTATGTAGTGTTTGTTCATACCATATTTGGCCACTACTAGCCCAGCTCGGCACCTTCGGTTCCCCTTGGCCCTATTTGCCATGAACAAATTCACGGCAACAAGGGCCAAAGGTGCAAAGGAGCGCCACTGCGCTCAACCTAGCTCAGTCTGGAGAAGCACTGACAGGAGGCGGCTAGCTGGTACACTGGAGGAAGGTCAGAAACGAAGCAGGCAGGGGAGGGGTTGGTATACTTTATTAAATATTTTAGCGCACCACTTGGTTCAGAATATTTTTTTTCTTATTTTCCTCCTTAAAATCTTAAGTGTGTCTTATGGTCAGGCGTGTCTTATGGAGCGAAAAATACATTTAATGGTATAAATACTACATATATGGTATAAAAAAAAAAATCCCTGTTAGCCATGTTTTGTATGTAACCACTGGTCCCAACTAGTAAGCAGTGACTATGTCCTGAAATTGTGCTAGGCTAAGTTGTGTAATGTGCGCTGCCCCCTTTTTAACTATTCCCCTTAGAGGATTCTGGGAGTTGTGCTCTTTCTTGCCTTACAAATATATACATTTATGCTCATGGTTTTTGTTTCTGTGTTGTTGTTGTTTTAAGAAGGAAGTACTAGATTTCTAGAAAAAAATATATTGTAGATTTATTTCTGCCACTACAATCCCATTTCTGAAGGATGTTTTATTCAAACATTCCATCCAAAACGTTTGTATTTCCTTTTGCAGCAGATATTCATAGTGATAGTATTGTTCTGTAACAGGCCATTTAAATATTTACCACATGTAAGCAATAGGAAAAAGTGTTACTTCGTATAAAAATTATTAGAGCCATCTTTTAGCTAAAATGACTTTGGAACACAACAAAACTTAGGGGCTTATTCATAAAAGTCTGAACAGTAGATGCTCATCAGTAGTAGTCCTAGCCTCTGCATGCTCACCTCTGTCCTGTCTATTGGACAGTCACCACCACCACCCCCCTATTTTTATGTATTAAGTTTAGCAAAACTAACATCTAGTACTTTATAGTAACTATGTTGAATTTTCTTTTCTTACTTTGAAAAATTGGGAACAATTTTCTATTGTGCTTAAATGCACTACAAGGATATTTATCATCTACTCCAGGGGTCTACAACCTATGGCTCTTGAGTCAGATGTGGCTGTTTTGATGGCTGCATCTGGCTCTTTGACTGTAACGAGCAGTGCTCACATGGAAACACTGCTCGTTACAGTCTGCTGGCTAATCAACGGCAAGTGCTGTAGAGACAAAATTCTCTCAGCGCCTTGGGTAGCAATCTGGAGCCGTTGAAGTCACCGCGCTTCTGGGTTGCTACTAGCCAATCCGGAGTCGCTGATGTCACCGGCTCTGGTTTCAAAAGGGCTGAGCAGAGCCGCACTATATGGAAGCCGAAAAGGTTGCAGACCCCTGCTCTACTCTCTTCTATACTCACATTTAAATCATCCCTAAACATTAATATCATTACTACATCTAAGATACATGTTCTTTTTCATATGTATTTCCCTTTGGCCCCCCTCGCCATTGTAAAGGAAGACATCAACGAAGCAACATTTTCAAGACTTCTACTATGAGGTTCATTTGCCAGCGCCAAATATATAATTCTGTCTCCTCCATTTTAAAAAAAGAAGATGAAAGAAGCTAATAGCAAAATATCCCTGAGAGTTTTGCAGGTAAACTGCTCAATATAGCTTGATTTTCCAGGAAACAATCTCAGAAAAAAAGTAATAGACCCCCCGGGAAAGCTGGAAGACAAAGTACGTGAAGTAAAGGCAAAATTGGATTAACATTCTGTGGCAATCACCTGCCCTGTTTGTGTTCCTTCCAAGCACACAGAAGAGGCCATCAGTCACTACAAAGCCCTGCTCCCAACACACAGCGCTGCCTTTTATTGCTCATTTTATTAGACATCTCTTTAGTCAGCGCTCTGTTTAACAAGAGAGATGGAGGGAATGGAAGCTGAGCCTGTGAAATCTACATGACTACACCAAATTGATTTTCTTTTGCTTGGAGAAAAACACTACATATAGTATAAAAAGTGTTTTTTTAATGCTTTTTGTAGATGAAGCAGCTTATATCATGCCTGCATTATTGGTTACTGGATGACTACATCTATTTTTTTTTTTTAACCAAAGAAATATTAGATTTAGCTGGCTCAGTTTTGGGAATAGTTGTAAGCGTCTGGTCAATAAATGCATTGTTTCCTTAAAACAGTTTAATGTTTGTCCTTTCACAGCATCTATAAAAGGAGTCGGGTAACTAAGCATTGTATCAAACATATAGAACTCAAGATAGAGAGAAAAGGAATGTTTTCACCAGCATTTCAATGAACTGGTAAATAAGGGAGTGCTCTTTGGCATATTTCATTCCAGATCTTGAGCAATTAGAGATTTTTCAATGGATCTTATTAACCGGTGGATTACTTTTTTTTCCATGAATGCTGAGGCAAGTATCTCCACAGCTTTATTATTAAGCTGACCTTGAGTAAGAAGGTAGCATAAGCCTTGTAGATCAGGGGACACTGAGGGACTGTGTGTGTATATTGTATATGTATGTATGGATATTTTTATTTATAAAGCACCACTAGGTTACACAGCACTCTACAATCCAACAATACAATTATAATACAAACAAGGGAAAAGTGCTTAACAAAGAATAAGTGAAGTAAAATACAGGCATATATTCAAAAAAATACTTCACTCTAAGTGCCAGGCCAGGATTGAAACAAGAGGATGGAGGTCCCTGCGCCATAGAGCTTACAATCTAAACAGGGGTAAGACTTATATAAACAGATAAGAGGGTAACAAGTGCAGTAGCATAAAGTGTCAGTTCATTAGCTGCAGTAATGAAGCAGAGATGCATTATAGGAACATATTAGACACCAACAGTCAGAAATCACAGCCCCTACTAAATGACTTATGGGCCCCCCAATATTACAGTGCATTTTCATAAACACCCAGTTTTACTACAACTCCCCAGATGAATTTCTCAGTGCCCAATAGGCTATGAATTCCCATTTATGCTGGTTTCCCCTTGTACTACTTAGCTGACTGGTCACATGACAGCAGTAGCCCCTGTATCTCATGGTGACAGCCATGCTTGACAGTAAAAATTTTTTCATTATTGAATTACATTTTTTTTTTATTATACATCATTTATGTGTTTTTTTAATTAGTATTTTATTAGTTTTAAGTTATTTTACATACATTGAAGCATGAAGATATATTACAGTAAATTAGATGTAATCCGAGTTTACAAGACAGTTTTTGAAATTTCAGTGATGTTTGTAAAGAAGTTAGCAGCTTAGTACATTTACTTAGAAAATTTAGATGAATCATTGTATTGTATTGCTCTAGAAAACTATGCCATTAAAGCCAAAGCAGTTCCACTTCATAAGCATTTTGTCTTAAGAGTCCTGTGACTGTTTCCATTTTAATGCACTCTACTTTTCTGATTAGAGCCCGAATATCTGGTAAATCTGTTTCTTCCAAGAGACAGCAAGTAGTGTTCTAGCTGCTGTTAGAATATGTGTCGCTTTTTATCTGATTTAGATCTTAGTTTTCTAATTAGTAAGTCTAAAAGAAAAGACTGAGGATTTGGTTGGATTTTTATTACTTTATTGAAAATATTCCTATCAGTTATTAACTGATGGGCTACTCTGCAGGACCATCATAGGTGCGTAAATGTACCACCTTCTGCGCAGCCTCTAAAACAGAGTGCAAATGAGTTACTTTTAAACATTTTCATCAATCTCGTAGGCATGTAGTGCCACCTATACATATTGGGGGGAATTCAGGATGCTCCGAAGTGAGGCGCGTAGTGTTCGCCTCACTTCGGAGCTTCCTGAATTCCCCCCATTATCTTATATGCTCTTTCCTTGGAGATTGTACATATTGAAGATTTATTTGCCAAGTCCCAAATCACTCTCCAGGATTCATTCATCTGTAATTTGTAGGTCATTTTGCCATTTGGTCACATAACGATTAGTAAATGTTGATGTATATTCTGTTATTTTTAGAAAAAGACGTGTTATTACATGGTTTATTATTGTGGAATGGATTACACAATTTTTCAAAATACACTTTGGGTTGGCTGGGAGTTTATTTCTTGTTTGAATGTAGTGTCTCACTTGTAGGTATAGGTAAAATTCTCTGTTGTCTAATGAATACTTAGTTTGTAGCTCTTTGAAAGTGAGAATATTTGTGTTTGATATATGTGGTCTTGGAATGCAATTCCTTGTCGGATCCATTTTTGAAAAGCAGGAATGTTATATCCAGGAGGAAAGGCTTTATTTGCAAAGAGCATATGATGGTCTGACTCTAAGCTATGCATTATTAAGTATAGTTGCCCATTAGTCCCACATTTTAAGTGTGAATAATGCAGTGGAAAATAGACCAACATCTGAGTAACAATAGAGTAACATCTGACCTGTGGTTGTGCCCACATCAGTTTAGAGGTTGCAGGTGGTTTATTGGAGAATTTTTGTATTTCTAATCAGGGAGTTTGAGGCTCTTGGGGGGGGGGATTCCCGTCTCGGCGAAGAAACTCTTTTGGTCTCGCCGCGACAGGAATACCTTTAATGCGCATGCTGATGTCCGCGCGCAGGACATCAGCATGCGCATAATACCATTTGCAAAGTGAGCCGGAGCCTTTGGAGCTCACTTCGCTGAATGGTGAATTCCTCCCTTGGTGTATTCTCACTTACGTTTGTAAGACTTAGAAGTAATATTTGTAGCTGTTAGGTCCGGAAGACCCAGGCCTCCCAGAATTTTAGGTTTTGCCATTATATAAAGGGATATTCTTGTTTGTTACCTATGCCATACAAAATGAGTAGTTGCTTTCTGTAGTTGCTGTGCTTGTTTCTTGGGGAAATCTATAGGTAGTGTTCTAAGTATGTAGAATATCCTCTGTAGTAATGTCATCTTAACTGCTTCTATCCTCCCAAACCAGGGATGGCGAACCTATGGCACGCGTGCCAGAGAGGGCACGCAGAGCCCTCTCTGTTGGCACGCAAGCCATTGCCATACCGAGCGGCTCAGGCAGGGGGGCCTACAGGTAGGAGGAGAGGGGCGCTATCTTATCGTCCCCTCTCCTTACCTACCTCCTCGTCGGCCCGGCTGTAACTGCTGTAGCGATTAGCACTACAGCATTCCAAACTCTCCATTACTGATGTCAGTTCCTGCTTCTCACAGGAACTGACATCACTGCCGGGAGG
>WMED01004744.1:0-20314 GCA_019650415.1 Pipa parva
ACAGAGAGAGATAGAGAAGGCACTGGCAGTACACTACATTCCAGAGCACAGAGAGAGAGAAGGCACTGGCAGTACACTACATTCCAGAGCACAGAGAGACAGAGAGCGAAGGCACTGGCAGTACACTACATTCCAGAGCACAGAGAGAGAGATAGAGTAGGCACTGGCAGTATACTACATTCCAGAGCACAGAGAGAGAGAGAGAAGGCACTGTCAGTACACTGCATTCCAGAGCGCAGAGAGAGAGAGAGAGAGAGAAGGCACTGGCAGTACACTGCATTCCAGAGCGCAGAGAGAGAGAGAGAGAAGGCACTGGCAGTACAACATGTTCCAGAGTACACAAAGAGAGACAACAAACTAGAAGGTGAGTGGGGGTCTCTGCATTGGGGTTTGATAATGGAAATTAGCTCTAGTAGGTGTCTGTCTGTCTATGTGTGTGTGACTGAATTGGGAAACTAGATTGCAAGATCTATGGAGTTGGAACTAAAGTGAATGATGAACCTGTGCTGTGAAAGATGTGAGCACTATTGAATAATATAATACAATACACTATAATACAATACAACAAACTGAGAGGTGTGATAATGTTAATGAGAAAGAGAGATTTACTCTCTTATGGAAATGTATAGGACAAGGTTGGAAGGGAGGGGGATAGTAAAGTAGAACAGGTAATGCTCATAGAGATAGAACCTTCGGTGGAGAATGAAGAGTGAAATAAATGTTGTGTTTCAGCTGTCGTTGGCCATAAATCACCAGTAACACGAAATGTATTCCTATGCAGAAATTCAAAGTTGCATTTCTGAGATTTATTGGTTTGTGTTCCCCCCCCCCCCACCTCTCTCTCTCTCTCTACTGGTTCCAGACAAATTGGGCTATCTGGGGCACTTTATTATTATGTATTACCCAAAGTTCCTTAGAAAAGAGCAGGACTGAGTGGGGTTTGTTACTGGTTACAAGATGGCTGTAAACACAAGGCGGAAGAACCAACTCCAAATAATACAAATCAGGAACATGTTTACCAGTACTATCAATAACTGCCATGGGATTCTTTTCATTTCTGTTGTTACTGGTAACATAACATAATTACACGAGAAAAGACACGAGTTTATCTGGTTTAGCCTATTATCCTGCAATTTTGTAATGTTGACCCAGAAGAAGGCAAAAAAAAAAAAAGAAACCCATGATGCAAGAGACAATTAATTATCCTCTTATTAAAGAAGAATTCCTTCCCCACTATCCCCAAATATGTCAATCACAATAATTCCCTGATCTTTTTATTTACTTACAAAAGGGGACCTATATTTCTTTTAGTGTTTAGCAGTTTTTCATGGTTAGCCTATCACAATCATTTTTACATGTAGTCATAATTTTTTTTCATAATAACTATTCCGCTCTCACTTATTTCTCAACTGTAGTGCTAGCGCTCCTTCAAAGTCCCATTTTTATGACCGATAAATCAGATTGTTAGATTAGTAACGCGCTGTTTTATAGTCAGGCAAGCACTATGGATATGTTTGAAATCAGCACTTTCAATAGAGTTTATGTTTTGACAAGTTCCTCTGTCCTTTTCTTTTTTCTGCATTTCTATATTCTTCTGTGCTACATGTGCTCTCAGTATTACCAAAATAAAGCAGTAGGAATAGATTACCTTTCTTGTTATCCCGTTCACAGAATCCAGCAGGGAGGGAGTGTAAAGTACTTTTTATTTTCCTGCCAAAATAAAAATAGAATAAAAAATAAAAATGATATTTTTTTCATTTAAAATATAATAATCAAAAACAGGAATCCTTTCAGTGAACTTTTATGTAGCATTAAACACATGATCCTTTAAACTTTCAAGAGGGTTATTCACTAAAGTCCGAATTGTTGCGTATAGGTGCGAATTCGCCAGATAAAGACAGTCGCAATAGGCTGCTACTGTCACAGTCGCGTCTTTATAATGAGAATATTGTCGCAGTCACGACTTTATTATGGGAAAATTGTCGCAACCTTAACATTAATAAATTGTTGCGACTTTACAATAGGGAAATTGTCGTGGATTTACTATGGGAATCCGCTGTTTGCGAATTCGACAGTCGAATTCGCACCTTAGTGAATAACCTCCTCACAGTCTGATAATGTTTGAGTAATAATATGTCATCCTACAAGTAGCATCTGTGCTGCAGGACAAACACTACTGTATATAACCATTTTTTGTTATATAGCCATTGTATATAACAGTGATGCTCAACCTTTTTTGGTCTGGGGGGGGGGCCATATAAATTTGCAACACATGTGTCATGGGCCACTTCAAAGTCGCGCCTTGTAAAGTCGCAGCCGCAACAAATTCTAAAGTTACAGCTATGACAATTTTTAAATTTCTATTGCATTTATCTTTAGCTGGCAAATTCACACTTAGACGCAACAATTCGGACTTCGGATCGCTGGGCCAGATAGTACCGCATCGCAGGCCGCATATGGCCCACGGCCAGAGCCGGCTCTGGCTCTATTGGCGCCCTAGGCGCTCCCCTCCAATGGCGCCCCCCTTCCGGCGCTGCCCCGCCCCCTCCCCCAACGACGCCCCCTCACGAAACCCCGCCCCCTCCCCCGGCGCCCCCATCCCGCGACAACCCCTTCCCCTGGCGCCCACCCGCGACGCCCCGCCCCCTCCCCGGCGCCCACCCACCCGCGACGCCACGCCCCCTCCCCGGCGCTAGGGGCGCTCCACTGGGCAGGAGGCACCCCTAGCATTTGCCTACTCTGCCTAATGGCAGAGCCGGCACTGCCCGCGGCCGTAGGTTGAGCGTCACTGGTATATAATAATTCTGTTATGTTTTCCTCTTTTTGAAGCACGTCCAGACTCAGAGCACAGTGTATCTGCAGCCCTACAATTATAAACTCTAACATATTGCATCAATGCAAATGAATTTTTGTATCTGTGGTTAGGCAGGGCATTATCCTAATTCTAGGTGATATGAAACAGTATTATTAAGAAACATGGGACTTTGGAAGGTTAAATGTTGAATGCTCTGAATTCTTCTTGCCAAATACAAATCTCATGTGTCCAATTTTATCTTGCAAAACCTGCAAAACTACAAAAGGCCAAATAGCCCACAGAATCTGCTCAACATAGGTTTAAATTGTGGTTAGATAAATGCAAATGCTCAACGTTTCAGGTCATTCGAAGTCACCAAATGCTACATTTTAGATGCAGACTGGGGCTTATTAATTAAAGTGCGAATTTGACTGTTGAAGCAAAATTTTGTATTTATTCATTTTTACTTAGCGCTACTATATTACACAGCGCTTTACAGAGATTCAACATTCACTTCAGGGGATTATTCACTAAGGTGCAAATTCGACTGTAGAATTCGCAAGCAGCGGACTCCCATAGCAAATCCGCTACAATTTCCTCATAGTAAAGTTGCGACAATTTTTTTAACGTTAAGATTGCGACAATTTTCCCACAATAAAGTCGCGACTGCGACAATATACTCATTATAAAGACGTGACTGTAGCAGCCTATTGCGACTGTCTTTATCTGGCAAATTTGCACCTATACACAACAATTCAGACTTTAGTGAATAACCCCTTTAAGTCTCTGCCCCATGTAGCTTACAATCTAGTTTTCCCTGTTCAGTCATACACACTTATGTTTGTGGGATGAAACCAGAGTGCCCAGAGGAAACCCACGCAAGAGTTGGGAGAACATACAAGCTCCATGCAGATGAAGTCCAGGGTGGAACTGATCCCAGAACCCAGTGCTGCAAGGCAACAGTGCTAACCACTGAGCCACTGCACTGCACTTGTGTCATTTTGGGTCACTTTGCTCTGCTACAGGTAGTCCTCGGGTTACGACGACCTCGAGTTACATCGTTTCAGGGTTATGACGCTTTATACGATGCCTTGTTCCGACTTACACGGTTTTGCGACGTATGTCGAACTGTGTGCAACCATGCCTTGTTCCGACTTACACGGTTTTGCGACGTATTTCGAACTGCGTGCAACCATACTGTATGAACATATGATCTGACTTACATCGAAATTCGGTTTACAATGCTGCGTAAGAACGGATCAACGTCGTAAGTCGAGGACTACCTGTACTTCCTTAGTGAAGGAGTAAGCAGTGTCAGTGGCAAATGAATGTTAATTAATAATTTATATAACTTTTGGTCTGTCATGAATAAGCCCCAGCGTCACTAGAATTTTCATGCAATTTCATGTAATTTATAAGTCTTGAAACATCCCAATATCAGAATTAGCCATTTAGAACTTGCAGCGGTCAGTGCTTAATTATATATGCAACTGGACATTACCATAGTTTGAGTGATGATATGGGAACCTTACAAAAGGTTTACTGAATTTAGCTACTACAGCTGGTTTCATGAGATTTGTTACAATCGGGGCTGGATTTTCCTATAGGTACAAGAGACACATGTCTATAGGTTGCTCAGTCAGAAGGGTGCCCCACTTCTAGTGAGGTACATAGGCAGGGGGAATCAAGGGAATTAATTCGATAAAAAATGTCGATTCTAACATTTGTTATTTCACTTTGCATGAAATTACACAACAACAAATCACACAACACTTCAGTTAATGTAGAATTTAGCCTGTGTTTATTTTTAAGAAGGGTGTGTGGTCAGTTAGTGGGTGTGGCTTAAGGAACCAAACCCCTCTGTGCCTAATAAGCTCCTGAGACTGATTACAATTTATGATTATCATGACGAAAATTAAAATGTATCTTTAGATTCTATGTGCTAATACTACAGTAATCACATTGCTGGAATGAGCAATAAAGGCAAACTTGACTGTCACCTGACCCTACACTCTCTCATCTTGTTGGGGAAAGCTAAAAATTGCACTTCAGAAACTAAGTTCCCCATTCTTTTACTTGCAAAGTCAAATATTTTAGTGTCATGTACCAAATAAAGTTTACTTATCAGTTAAATGTCATTATTATAAAGTATGTTCAGACTCAGGTCTCTAGTTGTAGGTTATAACTCCCATTAGTTCCAACAACTGCTGAAGAAGTCAGGTTGTACTCTCTGTTATTAAATGGCTGTCCTATATACTCTACACTGCACTGTACTGCACTGCACTGGTACATTATCTCCTGCCCTGCTGAGCTTACTATCTAAATACTGGATTCAGAGGCAAAGGGATATTGTATGACCTGTTTTGTCATATATTAATCATTTAACTGGTTAGAATTTTTAAGGTTATTATTTTTTAGCTAGTAATTAGTGGTAGCTCTCAGGAGCCTAAGAGATAAACTTAGCCCATAGACATGGATGTGTTTCCTCAAGCAAAAGGATCTGCTTGTCTTTGATTTCTTAATACTGTCTCCAGTTTCTCTTTTATAGTCTAGCTACAAACCACCGCTCTTGGATTCCATCCATCTGTGTTAAATGCCTGCTGCTCACTGAAGCAGTACAAGAATTGTATTCATTCTCTTTGAACTTGTTAGTTCTGTCAGCTGTTAAGATATAGTTCAAAATACAGAGCATAGAAAAAGAAAAAAATATGAACCCAGTCCTGTATGGTTACAGTTAGTGAAATGAAGAATCCATTGTTAGCTTAAGCACTCCCCCCTTTACTCTATCGTATCATTGGTTGGTAAAGTTGTCGAACTTGAAAAACAAGCCCTACTGGCACTTTATTTGGTATGTGATTTTGGGAAAGCACAGAGTATATAACATTCCAGCCAGACTATGCTGGATTTTAGTTGGTTCGTAACAACATAAGAGTGAAAGCAAATTTTTTTTTTCTCTTCCGTAGAAAGCATCAGCTTCAGTTTCCTGCAAGGACAATTCTGACTCATTTTGATCCTGCACCTGTTGCAGACGACGTTATGGAAAACGGGGCTTTGCAAATTGCTGGGCTTGTCCTGGGTGGCATTGGGCTCGTTGGGACTTGCGCTGTTACCGGCATGCCTCAGTGGCGAGTGACTGCTTTCATTCAAGATAACATTGTGGTGTTTGAGGCGCAGTGGGAAGGTCTGTGGATGAACTGTGTCCGGCAAGCCAATATAAGGATGCAGTGCAAAATGTATGACTCCCTTCTGCAACTGTCTCCTGACCTGCAGGCCGGCAGAGCATTAATGTGTGTGGCAATTGTACTGTCGTTTATTGCATTTATGGTTGCCATTATTGGCATGAAGTGCACTCAGTGCCCTGGAGAAAATGTGCGTACGAAGGGATTCATCCTTCTAGCAGCTGGCATAACATTTATTCTTTCAGGTATTGTTGTGTTGATTCCAGTATCCTGGACCGGAAACCGGATAATCAGGGACTTCTACAATCCTCTTGTCCCTCCGTCACTGAAGAGAGAATTGGGAGATGCCCTTTATATAGGGTGGACAACAGCCTTCTTTCTTCTTGTTGGTGGAGCAATACTGTGCTGTTTTTGCAAGAAAGACCAGAAAGAATTTAAGTATCACCTGCCTTCCAAACCAGTATCCAGAGTATCTAACACTCCACTTAATGGTGTGTTACGGAAAACATCTAGTCTTTACTCAAAAAGTCAATATGTTTAGCATGGGCTACTATCTGACAACTGTGGCCTGCAAGAGAATCATGTTTGAGGAAAAAAAATATCTATAATAAAATAATGGCATTGATCAGACAGTCTACATATGACTATATGTCTACAAAAGTCTCAAGTCTACAGAATAAGCAGTGGACTACAGAATAATGGAATTTTCATTTGTAAAATATTTTCCTCTTAGGAGATGGTCTTTGTATCCATCATTACCTTGACCCAACTCTATGGACCTGTGATGTACAGGCAGTCCAGGCATATCTGGAAAGTAACTGTAGTTTGTGGATGCTTAACTAAGAGAGGAACACAAAAAATGGAATGAGGAAGAATTTGTCTTTGCTTCTGCTTTCTCTAAAAAGGCATGGAGGTCAGTCGGCAGAAGAGCATTGATTAATTCAATTAATAATTACCGTATGAGCTGTACAGTTAACTAAGTGAATGAATCTTATTTTGCTGAACATTTGTTGTCAGATGTTAACTTGGAAAGTTCACCCGCATCTAAAATGCAATGATAATCTGCTAAAGAGCATGTAATGATTAAACTGTTTCTGATTTATTAATGCTTAAATGCTGTAATTAAGTAATTAAGACAAATTTTATGAGACAGGTGGGGTCAGTCATTTAGGCTGAAATAGAATTCTTATATAATTCTAATGTAAGCATATTTATCATGGGAACAATGTAATATTTAAATATGTGCTTCAAATCAAACATGTTGAAGAAGGTGGTCTTCAGATTTCCTGAACTACTTCTTCCAGCATCCCTCTTTGCCATTGGCTGTTTATGCAGTTTCTATAATATTTATAGTAAATATTGTGAATTTAAAAGGATGTTATAAAAAAAAAACACATATCTGAAAACTGTAGTTGTAAATCCTTTTTTGTTATTTTCCATATATAATTTATAGTTCTCCATAACTTTACAGCTGCTAAATATATTTTGGCCTTTTTATCCCGTAACTAATTAGCTAACCGAGAAAGTAATTTTTTAACTAACTGGGAGAAAAACAGCTGGGAATGAATCCAGATACCTACTACAAAGGACAATGTGCGTAAGGTTTGGACAATCCTATAAGTCCTACTGGTAATTGAGAGTACTATCAATAGGACAGGTGGTGGGTTCTGACCTCACAATTCACATTTTGGAATTTGCTTTCCTGTTAATGATTATGACTTTTTTTTAAACAGCAGTTAGTAAAAAGTGCACACATTAAATAAAGTTAGTTCACAAGACAGAAACTGAGTGGAAAATGCTCCTTGGCTATTTAGGAGGTCGTGCAACAAAATGATCATGTTTGCTGCAGGAACTCATACTCCTTATTGCAATTCTTATTTGAATGGCTACCTTGGATTACTGTAACAAGGCAAACCTTTCTATTAATCAGCCAAAACAGGTTAAAAATGTCTTATTAAAAAAAAGCAATTTGGGAGACAAGTAGTTTATAAATCACAGATTATCATTAGGTATTTTTGCTTTGTTTGTAAATAGTGTATTATAACTTGTAACGACGTGTAAGTAAAAATGACAACAACTATGCATTCTGTGGGTCGAAATGAAAAATGTTTTTTTATTTTTCATATTGTCTGATTTGTACAGTTTACTTTCTCTTCCCTATATAAAATGTAAATGTGAAATCGTACTGGGACACCCTTATTTTGTACAGGTTAAATATTTGTTCTATTAACACAGACACACAATTATGTAATGTACTGCAGTTATTGATGCAATAAAACTGCCAACAACTTCTGAAAGCAAACATTGTCCATTACAATACTAGGTACTACAGAAATTAAAAGTAAATAATCAATGTAAAATAAAATATTCTGGGTGGTCCTTGACTGATGTAATGGTGTAAGGATTCATTGATAAATAAACCTTTATGTGCTATTACTAGTGGCCTGGTTTGATGTTTTAATGTTAAAAAATATGGCACACATTATGATAAGTTTCCCAGAAAGGTTATAGTGACCAAATATTAGGAATTCCCCTTGAAAAGACTTAGAAATTTGGATCAGTGTTGGAAGTATCAAACAGACCAGTGATCCAACAACTATAAAGTTCACAAGCTGTTTTCTAAAACTCATGCCTCGTTGTCACTGAATTCTAAACTATTTTTACAATTTGTTAATATGTAATCATTCCAAGTAAATCATTTATTTTACTATTTTGCTTTAGGCTTATGTCAGACATGAGGTTATTCAGCTATTGCTTGTAAAATAATAAGTTTATTACCTCTCCAACAAATCATATGTGGCTAGAAAACTCAACAGCTGTTTGTCCTCAAAAGCAAACAAACAAGCAAAGAAAAAAACTATCATACTTACTTAAACTAAAAAACAAAGGTTAGATTTAAGTAAAAGAGAGATCCTGAAAGTAGGTGTTGCCACACTATTATATAAGTAAAGCTAACTAAAGGGAACATCTTAATCAACACTGCTAAAAATAAATATTTTTGTGCACCAATGCTACAGCAACTGATGCCTTTTCAATTTTGCCATCAATGCAAAGTCATTTATACCAGTAATATAGTTACAGTGCAATTGTTCCATATTATAACTTCAACCCCGCCCATGGACTCATAAGAGACAAATTTGATTGGCTTTTAATTTGCTTGTATTTATTCAAAACATTCTGTTGCCCGCACTGGTTGAAATGGAAGTCTTCCTGTAATGCCTGCTTTAATGATTTTATATTGTTTATACATACAGATTTATCCAAAGAGATAAGTCTAAGTTAGGTTTTATTTTGTGAATACTAATTTAAAATAATATTGTGTTACCCTGAACAGCCAGGTTCACATTATCTCAGAGAGCGCTCAATAAGAAAGATTTACATACATCAACATTACCAGGAACTGTTAGGGCATAAAATAAAACAGCTCATTGAATTACCATTGTGTAATATGTTGGTGTTGGTGGAGGAGGAGACCTCATAGGAAAAACCATCATCATCATTTAATGCCAACTTTACACAAAATTGCCTACTTTAGTAAAATAAAAACGCTTTAAATCAACTGAATGGAGCCAAACTGCAAAGTTTTCAGTTGCACACTCCTCCCTTTAAATCCAGGGATAATTAATCACAGGTTCTGGTTTCCTTGGGTGTAATGGATAACACCTCTATCACAGGTCTCCATTAAATTAATAAAGAGCCTCACATTGCATTGCCTTTGGAATTAATCCTGACAAAGGAAATCATGCACCCGAAACATTAATGTGTGCTGGTTAAGGCCATTATATAAATGAATTAATTACAGCTTGGTTCTTAAGCTGCAGCTGATTTTATCAGAAAGTCCCTTTTCCTGATGAAGTCAATGGTGGCAATGGTCAATGTGTTGACCTAATGCTGAGAGAAATCAGTCTCCACCTGTAGAGGCTGTGCAGGTAGAGGTGGAGAGCGACAGTGTAGTTAGGGAAATAAACTCCTTGCTGTAGAAATTTGCTTTATCTTTTTAACTGTGTATAAAAGAGGTGCTAAAAAAGTCCCCATTTGATGTAATATAAAATGTGTAAGAAAGTTCACTATTCATTTATAATTATGTGTAATTTAAGGGCCAGATGGGGGTTTACTTTTCACCCTACATGGTCAGTAACAGCTGGTTAAGCTGCAAACTGTGGTTCGTTTCCTTACATTCAAGTCATCCTTTGCTGTAGAATTATTTTAAGTAGAGGATTTGGTGCTTTTTGTTGATGTTCACATCTGTGACCCTAAGTAACCAGTTGGATTGTTTGCTACTGGGAAATGACCACTGGGATAGTGACCGAAGAAGAAATCTCCAGGAGGAAGGGAACATTCGGAGCTTCTGTCTATTTCATTGAGTAATAAGTGAAACTTGGTTTGAACCGAACCAAGCTGTTCCATGGCTCTTGCTTTTGGAAAAAAGACTGTTTTATTTATTTTTCTTTTGTTTACAAGACTTATTAAACCTATTTGTGTAGAAGACAGCTACTGATTGCCAGCTCATAATGCCCAGAAGGGGCATTGCTATTTAAATAATTGCTTACAGTTTATCTCTCTACTGAGCGAGTGAGCCAGTGACATCAGCATTGCACCACCCACTTTTCTCTGATCGGCTGTGCACATAATCTGGCACAATGGGGGAGCCAAATTTTATCCAATACACTCTCACCAAATGGAATGCAGGACAAATTGGAGAAAAAAAATGCATACAACAAGAAAGAGAACAACAAGTAGTTACCTGCTGAATGAAGTTCTTGAAATATGTAGCATTGCACTATATGGTGCAACTGTTGCACAAGACAAGCAATTTTATTTTACATGCCAATGTCAATGTGTTTTAATTGCTATGCTCCCTAACAAAGCTTTCAGTTAATCAGAGAAGATTCCCAGGATGTCAGGTAGTTTGCAAATGACTTACAATTTTAGATGTGGAAGAGTGAGATTTAAATATTCATCAGCCAGGCTCCCCTTGCAGTTTAAGGTCATTGATCCTATGAATTGATAAAACCGCTTTTTCAGATTACGAGATGCACACTTTGTGGCATGCTGATCCACAGAATGTGTATTAAAATACCTTTGTAATGCAAAAGAAGCCATTTTGGTAATGAACTGGCTCTAACGGAGCTTTATTATAATGCACAGAATAAATTTCTAGATTTTAGAGCTGCAATGTTTTCTCTCTTTATAAAGTTTGTGGAAAATAACTTTCTCCATGACTTTATTACGTTCCCGGTGGCCTCAATTTTAAAGGAACAATTCAGCTTTCAGCAGCCAATCTCTTTCTTGCATGAATGTATTTGCAATCTATTTCACTTACTTCTTTCCTTGCAGTTTGTAAGAACTTTCTTTCAGAACCTTCTCCTCTTTGCCACCTACTTCCTCTTCAGCAGTTCAGTTTAGAATCTTAAGTCACTTACATCAATAAAGAACTCACGGAGCTGCTGCCCACCTGCTGTTTCTTTTTTTTTTTTGTTGAGAATTATCAACCCTGCGGAAAGGGTCAGCGGTGTAAGATTTTATGCTGATCAGCTGAAGAGGAAGTAGGTGAGAGGGGAGGGGCTTCTTTGAGAAAGGGGCAATAAATACAAAAAAAAAAAACACAATAAAAATAAATTTAGAGAATCTACTGCATAAATCGTTTATGTAACAATGACAATAACATGTCAAAAACTGTTTTGGAGGCTGGACAGTCCCTTTAAGTAAAACAGTTTTGTTCTTTGTTCATTCCATGTTAAGGAGTTAAGGAGTTCTGCTTTGGAAAATGCTTCAAAGGCATTATTAGGAAACAAAAACACGTCCGGTTGCTGTTTTAAACAATTTCTAATTTAATAAATGAACAGTAACTTTTTTCTGCTTGCATGGGTGAATTTAGTTTCAAGCGCTTATGTACTGAGCAATCACAAGGTTTGAGAATGAACCAGGAGGTCCAAAATGGCCAAACACAATGACATCTGGAAGATCATGACTGATGAAGACATGACTGCCTGGAAATGAATTACAGCAGCAGCATTCTTCTACAACAGAGAAAATGTCTATACTTCCATTAATATGCAAGGGTAAATAAAATACATGCTATTAAGAAGGAACCTTTTTTTGATAAATGGACCTAAAGAACATAAAAACATTGAAATAATAGTAAAAAGCTAAAAATGTGCCACCTTATAAATATGCCTCGTTCAATCCACGTAGCAACAGCAAGGGAAGCTGCACCTATTATTGTAATGCTTTTAGGCTAGATGCATTGTAGGCAGTGGTGTGGTTTCTATAAAAAGCGTTGCTTTTTAGAAGAAGATAATATTATTGTGACATGCTTGTTAACGTAAAAGACCAGTCCAGCATAAACTAGAACGACCTGTTCCATTTGTAAAATATAGCTATGTAATTTAATACGCAGGGAGACAAAATGAAATGTCAGCCAGACAATTTGAGCAACAACAGTTTCAGTGAAACTTCAACAACTATGCATAACTCAAATAGAAGTGCAGTATATAGCTTCCAACATTCCAAAACATCAAAGTGAGATGCTTTAGTATAAGCCACACCCTCTGGGGTAAACTACCTCCTTATTGGATAATTCTTGTTTGCTACCTAGTTGCATATAGGGACTTGCTGGTAAAATAGCTTACTGTTCAGTTGTAATGCTGCTGGGTTTTTCGTGAATAGCTGAAGATGATAAAAGATCCTCGATCGCAAAGATCATCTTATACAGTTATGGATTATGTTTGCTATGGCCTTGTTAAAGGCAATAGTGGCGATCCTTTCAGGTAAACACTGGCGGTATCATTGAACATAATCTCAGTCGCACAAAAACTGTGCAACTGAGATTGTTAGTACACTAGCAGTTTATGTAGTGCCATTGCACAAGGGATTGTAGCAGTACTTTAAGGTTTTACCAATACTGTGCAACCCAAGGCTTCAATAACATCATACAGGCTGGTCAGCGAACTCTCCTCACCAACGGGATCTCTCTTGGAGCTCACTACTATTGCTGTATATGCACAGTACAATTTACTGGAGAAGGGAGTCTCACGATATGATTTTATATGAACATCACAGACGAAGGCTCATTAACACCCTACGTCAGGCTGGTCAGCAGGGTCTCTCACCGACAAGATGTCCCATAGAGTTTGCTACATTGTCACTCTGTGTAGCAAGATCTCCACGTTTAACCCTTCAGAAACCACCTTCTTCTCATCCTCACCATACCACTATTCTTTTATCATTTTTACTAGTAGTTCTGACTCCAGCCCAGGCATATACTTTACAGACCTCCCTTCGGTATTCTTCAGTCAAAGGACAGAAAAGAAAGACAGACTCTTTCTCTATGTTTTCATGCTCTTACATAACCCATATCTTATAATGGTAGTTTATTTCTATCCAATAAGCATGATCATCCAATAACAAGAGCAATTCTTTGCTTTCTTTCTAAGCACCTGGTAGATTCTACTCTCTGTATGTCTGGGCACAGATTCTAGATATATTCAGGTATTATTCAGGTGTATCCGGGACATGTTTCTGGGTACGTCTTGGTATATACCTTAGTATGTCTGTGCCAATATATTCCCTAGTCAAATGGGCCCTCCAGTTTACAGTTAGTCCTCCATCTCTTCCAAAACTATAGCCAAAATCTCAAAAAGGCCAACTGGAGTCACGGTAATGGCAGAAGAGACATTTTATAGATGGCACATCATGGTATGGTAGAAATACCTCATACTCCTCAGTTTTATATATGGTACCTCATGGTATATGTACATGGCATGTGTCTTTTTTATGTAGTAAACCTCCCTTTCATGGACTTTGGGATTTAACTACTGTACATATTTTAATGTAAGGGCAAGACACATGTATATGACCAATGTCTTTATCCACAGCTCTTGCCTTGTTATAAGATGAATTCACCATACTTAAGGGGAATTTATTAACAGAGATAATTATTCAAGATGACTAGTAGCCCATACCGACCAATCAGAATTTGTCTTTTAGAATTCTAGTTTCCCTCTACCAGCTGATTGGTTGCTATGGATTACTACTAGACCTCTGAAAAGGATGCCCCTGTTGATATATTCCCATGTTAGTTTTTATTTTATCTGGCACAATTTGTACAAATTCCTTTGGTTAAACCAAATACTAGATGTGAAACAAATTTGAGATGGGGAATGGTAGGTTTTGCACAATGTTTTTGCTTTAGGAGTTGCTGGCAGGAAAGCAATTTTCATAGGGCTGCTGTTAAATAAATATGCACAGGATGGGATTGTGTGTCTGTTCTTTTTTTTTTTTGCTGTGATTCCTGCAATAGGAAAATAATTTGCAGAAGTGATAAATATAGTCTTCTCTTAGCAGCAAAGAGCTTTCTGTAGAGCAACCAACGTGCAAATTGCCACCTCTGAGAGCAGGGAAGGTCTAAAGATAAATACATATCAGTTTACATATTAACCAACACTACTAGGAAACTGCTATTGATTTTTAAACTAGTTTTTTCCTCTAACTGCAATAAGAAACTGTTTGTAGCGGCAGACAATGCATTTTTCAAATTCAAAGACAGGTTGGAAATGGAAACCTTTTGCTTCTTTGTACCTGTTAATCCTGTTTTTACTGGAAGCAAATAAGAAGGTAAGGTCATCTGGAGTCTTCTGCCTTCATGGCTGGAGAAAGTAAACTGCTTGTGATTATACAAACTGCTTGTGATTATATAAACTGCTTGTGATTATATAAACTGCTTGTGATTACAATAAGATTGTGTCAGGCTGGTCTACCTGTTAAGTTTATTTATTGGAAGTGGACACAGTACTGAATAAGGAATAAATCTACTTGTAGCTGTGACTGATTTTGCACATGCCTTATTAGACTGGCTTCATACTAGCACAAATATGCTTGCGAATAAACTCTGCACTTTAAAAAAGTAAAAAACGTGCGCCGCAAATCCCGATTGTACTTACCTGCTCTGGTCACACTTGCATTAATGCGCACAAACATGCACCCAAACGCACTTTGCCGCATATTTGCTGAGCGTACGGACACAGAGAACGCATGCAGATAGGAGGAGCCGAGAACACAGAAGGAGTGTCCACACTGCATTGGGTAAGTAAAATAGAAAAGGGTGTCCCGAAGATATGCCGACATGAATTTGCTGGCAAATTTTTCAGGACACGCTTTTCTAAAAGCACAGCGCATAAATGCACTAGTGTGAACCCGGCCCACTGCAGCCACAATCTGGTTTAATTGGTAAGTGGATAGCACTGCTGCCTTGCAGTGCTAAGTATTGTATACAATGCCATCCTGGCCAGCATTTCCATTTAGATTTTATGTTCTCCCAGTACTTGTGTGGGTTTCCCTTGGGTTCTCTAATTTCTTCCCATAATCGATCTTAATTGGAGCCTGACAGGGACTGGATGAATGATAAATCATGATAAAGTGCTGCAGAAAAATGTATGCTTGATAAAGAAATAAATCCTTGAAGTCTATGTCCATCATAATATATGAAACAAAAATACCCAAAAAGAAAGTATAAATATTTACTCCCCTTGAACAACTGTTGCCAAGTAAGTTTGTCTGTAGGGTCTAAAGTATCTTACTAATATATAAATATGAAGGCCCACCTGACTCCGTCAAACAGTCCTCGTAATGTGACCTACCTGATTTAATAGAGGAGGAAAGGGTTGAGGCAATATGTATGCCAAAGTGGGTCACAGATTGATTCATCATTATACCCCACAAAATGACATAAACAGAATCCCAGCTCCACATCTCCCAACTGTAATTCTGCAGAATATGAGGTGGTGCCCTTTAATTATACCATTTTGGAACAAAGTCACAAGAATCTCCTGCGGTTGGAAAAACTGTTCCCAATGACCCAGTAGTCTACTACAAAGTGGATCCAAGCTGCTCCCCCTGAATTTTATATGTGGCTTGCTCAAGTGAAAATTTGGAAAAGACATATGCAAGTGAATATAACAAAGAGTGGACATTTGCCACAACATGAAAGGGTAGAAATGGACATTTGATGACCTAGTGTGAAACTTGTTATAAGGATCTGTACTCCTATAGAAACTTTACTTGCTCTGAAGGTTTCTGTTTCATTGCTACTGGTTATTTACTATGTAACTGCATTTTATATCTTCTCTTTTTTTTTTACTATTGGATTCCTTTATTTTGATTTACCTTCTTTCCCTTTCTTGATTCTTGCTACAAAGTTTGATGGGGTCCAAGGTTAGTTACAAATGTATATCCTGTATACTAGGCCAACTCAGACGCCAATAAGCATGATTAGTAGGATCCTTTACCAAATAATAGTGGTGAATTGAAGAATCAAATTGTCCTAATTCAGTCTTAATAAATGATTACAAAGAAAATGTGGAATTGGTGGGGGTTTCCCCTTGGTCTTAGTACCCCTCCTTTTCTAAGGCAGAAATCTGCAATTGTGAAATACAAAACGTCAGATTACTATGCACCCCACTGTAACTGAAATGAAGGAGGAGCTAAGAGAAGAATTGACCTCAAATTTACCAGAGGACCAGACAGTTAGATGCCTCATTAAGGAGTCGTGGTGGACAATCATGCACCAGTTATGACTTAAGTCACCCATGTAGCAAACCCCTTTAAATATAATGATGGAAGCAGCACCCTCTCTGTCAGTTCATTAACAAAACATGATGCAATGTCCTGATGATGTCAACTGTAATCTAGAGTGGATACTACTAGCATGCTGCTAAGTTTCTTTTTTGTATTTTAGGAATACCTAGAACCCACCTGTTGGTACATTTCTACTGTTCTCCTTCCAACGATTGCCTGGGAAAGGGAATAGTGGAGACTTGCAGTTGCAGAGTGTACTAGGTGTTCTACCTATTGTTAATTATAAGCTACCAATAATGTTATACTTGCTATCTTTATGATACAAAACTAACCTACTGCAGGCTTATGAGCAATAAAAAACCATTGTTTTCACTGATGCAGGCCGATGAACTTGTCAATATTTTAATAAGGTATCTGTGTAAAGACAGAAAATAGTTTATTTAGTTGCATACATTTAGTCAAATATCTAGTACAGAGCTATTAATGGACCTGTCACAAATAAAATAAAACACAGTTATTTTAAAATGGAATATTTCTCTTTATAAGAACTGATGTTCCAGTCAAAGTCATACTTAAAATTGCTACAGTTGATTGAGCCCTGCAATACCCATAGCCCTAGTAGCCCTATGCTATCAATGCAAGCTAAAAACATGCTGGACGGCTCTATTAACACTACAAGCATTGCAATGCTTTTCAATAACTGGTGTTTTAGAAAAGCTTTTATATTACCATATTTACCTTAAATTCCTGTTCCACAAAGCTTCCCGTACTGATTTTAGATATTGCAAAACATTATATAAACCTGCAGCCTGATTATTATCTTCCAGATTACAAGAGGATTAGTCATTCTGTGCATTGTAAAGCTGTAACAAGTGACATGAATATTATTGTCATGCCTCCATATCACTAAGCAGATCTTTTTCACTCTACTGTTTTAGTCAACAATTGTAGCAGGAAAATGGTTTAAGCCGTATTATTTCAGTTGAATAATTAGAAAGATGAGTACTGTAGTATTGTATGAGTAGAGGGATGAGTACTGTAGTATTATATGAGTAGAGGGATGAGTACTGTAGTATTATATGAGTAGAGGGATGAGTACTGTAGTATTATATGATACTTTATTTGGAATAACAGTTCATTGTATAAGACAAGTTTTCGAGAGATATTCTTTCTTCGTCAGGTAAGAGTAGTAATAAAGGATACACAGTTTGTAACATACTGCACTGATAAACTAAATGACAAACAGACAAAAAGGCAAGTGTTAAAGTTACAAACTGTGTATCCTTTAGTACCGCTCTGACCTGATAAAGAGGGACTATCTCTAGAAAGCTTGTCTTATACAAAGAACTGTTAGTCCAAATAAAGTATCATATAATACTACAGTACTCATCCCTCTATTCATGAAATACTACATTACTCATCCCACTAATCATATAATACTACAGTACTCATTCCTCTACTCATACAATACTACAGTACTCATCCCTCTACTCATACAATACTACAGTACTCATCCCTCTACTCATACAATACTACATTACTCATCCCTCTACTCATACAATACTACATTACTCATCCCTCTACTCATATAATACTACATTTCTCATCTTTATAATAAGTCAACAATTATAAGATTTTCAGAGGAGATGTACAAGCAGGATTTTACTAGATAGACTGAATTTGAATACCAGTGAATAATAGTAATCCACCTCCAGATCAAAGCTTTAAATAGTACTCGAAAAACGACAGTAATAAAAAAATTAAAATGACCCAAAATGGCTTTTATGGTTATTATATATGAAATACTGTATGTGCTTATAGAATTTCTGAATGATAATTTAGAGAGATTGAAACGTAACTTAAAAAGTTACAAAACTTTTCTTTTTTTTTTGGGAAGCTTCATGGAGAAGAAAGTGAATATGTAGAAGTTGTTTAAGCAACACTAAAACAACAGAAAGGAATAAATAAGAAACGTATCTGGATAACTGCCATTCCAACCCAACTGGGAATTTGTGTTTTTCTGGTGTTGCTGGTTCTTTAAATAAGACTGTACTGTGAAACAGGTTCTCTGTTTGCTTTATTGTCTAAAGCAATAAATGAAAAGCATGTAAGCATGTAAACATGAAGGGTTGGTTAAAGGGGAACTATAGTCAGATTACATCTTTACATATGCAGTACTATACCTTAGTGAGAAGCGTTTCTCCCCAGTAGATGTTTCATGTGAAATAGGATGATTTATTACATAGCCCTGAAACTCCCACACCAGGAGATATGTGTGTGATGTGTACTGTCCAGTTTTCCATGAAAGGGAATCCTCCCCCGGACATTTTTGCCTAAGGTGTAGTGTAATGTAAAAGTTAATCTCTTGCATTCCAAGAATGTAAATAAGCTTCTCGGATGAGGCCAAAAAGTTAGCACACTGCTTAACTAATAGCAGTCAGGCAGCTTTTTCTTCTCGTGTTTAGCAGTTATATCACACACATTTCCTGGTGTGGGAGTTTCAGAGCTCTGCAATAAATCATCCTGCTTCACATGAAACATCTACTGTGGAGAAACTCTTCTCACTAAGGTATAGTACTGCATATGTAAAGATGTAATCTGACTATAGTTCTCCATTAATAGCACTATGAGTACTGTTCTAACAGAGCTTAGTCTCCGCCAATTAAGAGCAATCAGCAGTCCAAATGAATGTCTGCATCATCATGCTTATTTCACACATGTGCAGTGATCACTTACACGATCAAAGGTGCTACTACATTGGGTGATATTTGATCGTGTAAGTGATCAATATGCATATGCGAACGGAGCGTGATGATGTGGACATTTAATTGGACCACTGATTTCTCTTAGTGGGCAGGGAATAAGTGCTGTTAGAGCAGTACACATTGCACTATTAACCAAACCTTCCTGCTAACAAGCTTCGACAGTCGAATTCGCACCTTAGTGAATAACCCCCAAAGTGTTGTAAATTGAAATCTAGGAGAAATTTGCACTTTGCACTTTGAGTTATATATTTCCAAATGTCATGGGTGTGGATTTTCCATTGTGATTTTGCAGACATTTTATTGGACATTAATTTCTTATGACACAAACTATTATTTTGACTCTGTGTTTTTAAAAGCTCTTGTTACATAGCAGGTGGAAAAGAGGATTTTTAGGCCAAAATCTTTAGCAATCAATTCCCTATGCAAAGCATTTAGATGAACAATATAACATCTAATAATGGTAATGCTCATCAGCCATTGGAACTGGGAGCAATCCCATTTATCCAACAAAATTTGCATCTCCTCCAACAATGGTAAAAAAAATAACCTTCGGCAAGATCTTCATTGTAATAATGGTAACACTCCAACAGTAGTAAATAAATAAACTTAGGCAAGATCATCATCGTAATAACGGTAATACTCCAACAGTGGTAAAGAAATAAACTTAGGCAAGATCATCATCGTAATAATGGTAACACTCCAAGAGTGGTAAAGAAATAACCTTAGGCAAGATCTTCATCGTAATAACGGTAACACTCCAACAGTGGTAAAGAAATAACCTTAGGCAAGATCTTCATTGTAATAACGGTAACACTCCAACAGTGATAAAGAAATAACCTTAGGCAAGATCTTCATCGTAATAATGGTAACACTCCAACAGTGGTAAAGAAATAACCTTAGGCAAGATCTTCATTGTAATGACAGTAACACTCCAACAGTGATAAAGAAATAACCTTAGGCAAGATCTTCATCGTAATAACGGTAACACTCCAACAGTGGTA
>WMED01004745.1:0-20312 GCA_019650415.1 Pipa parva
GCATCGCGGCTCCACAGCTGCTTCCTGCTCCTCTGATTCAGTCAAAGCCAGGAACGCTGACTAACTTGCGTTCCCAGCTTTCTATTGGCTCATGTGACCGATTGGGTCACATGAGTCAGCATCATGTGCCTTAGGGCACATGACCCGACCCCCTTATACCCGGGGGAAGCGCTTCACTGGCCGTTGTGCCGGCCAGTGGAGTGCTACAGCCCCTTGACTGCCAGTACAATGGCTGGCTTTCAATGGGTTAAACAAGGGGGCGCACGCATCAGCGTTTGTGCGCCGGTGTGTGCGCCCCCTTGTTAATTGTGCCCAGGGCATCGGCTCACATGGCCCATACGGAGAACCAGCCCTACAAAGACCTATACTGGAGAAAAGGGCCCAAGAGCATCTGCTGGGGCTCAGCTAGTGCTAGACTTGCTCTTTTTCAGGCACAAGCCCTTAATTATGTTTTTCTCTGAATATGAGGCAACGGCATGTACAGATCCAGCTATGTCATGGACCGATTAGGGGAATCCTTTGTACTTTAGCAGACCTGCTGGTCCTGGTAACAACACTTTTCTTCTTGTTGAGGCCAGTAACACCAGAAAATGAAGAACATTTATATCTGGATCACCATAAAATGTATTCCAATAGAGTACATTTGCCTTTGAATTCCCAACTTGAATTAATATGTGTTCACTTTCTCTCTCTCTGCTGTTTTCAGCCAAATTAGGCATTCTGACTGGGAACTTTGAAATTCTAGGGAAATCAACATTTCCCTGAGGGGGTATGTCTAAGCTTAAAGATGGCGACAAGCTTAAAGAAAACAAACTCAGAAATCAGACAAATTAGGAATTCACCTTCAAAGAGAACTTTTTTTACCAGTACTATGAGAAACTGCCATGTCAATCGTAATAGGTTTTCTTTCTGGCGTTACGAATCCTTTAAGGAATAATGAGAACAAAATATAATTTCTGACTATTTATTGAAAGTTTTGAAAATCAAACTATAGTTAAACTTTCTTAAAAATTGAAACTGTAAGCTTTCATTATGGGCATGCCATTTTAATCTACTGTACACAAAGAATGGTGGAGCCACTTTTAATTGGTTCAAGCCGGATTCTAAACCCATGAGGCAAATTTTTCTTAAATCTACTCTCCTGCCCTCAGTATCCAGTTTTGGGGTGTGATCCAGATCTGTAATTGTCAAAAACAAGACTAACAAGTATAACAAATGGACACCCATCCCTCCTTACACACTATTTATTTCCTAACAAATCAAGAGCAATAGTAACTGATGGTGTCAAAAAGATTAATCTCCTGATAGATCTAAAAACTCTTCTGATCCAGCATGGTGGTATAATGAGCAGCACCCTTAACCCCCATTTACATTGCTACAATTTACATCCATTCACAAGTATTGTAACAAAGTCAAAGCTAATGAAGTATATTGTTGCTGTGATGGAGTGAATTGTCACAACCTGTGGCATAGTACTTTCTGAGTGAAGTCAGGCAAATAGTATCTATAGCATGTTGTATTGTAACAAAGTGATGTCCTTTTCACATGGACCTGTTTAAAGGAGACAATGCCACCACAACTAACTTTTTTTTGTATATATTAAAGACAATATGCTGCCAAAAAGGCACCAATTATAATGAAAAAGCTTCCCTTTGTCACATTTTGATAACCAGTATTGTTGTAGGAAAATAGTCATCAATGACAACAATTGTTTTTCCATTCATTTCTTGGCCAAACAGTGGCTCATGTTAGCACCTGGTTGTCATATTTTAAGTGAGAAATTGCCTGAATAATAACAGGAAATCTTTCAATAAGTCTGTCTATTCAACACTCTCTGCATATTCATATCAGTACACCTTGGCAAATTGTCAATTCAACAAAAGATGAATACTAAAATTTTTGTTGAATTTGCAGCATAAAAAAACTTCAATTATTGTGAAAATACACTGACGGTGTAATGTGAAGTGTGTGAGTTACAGGTGAAAATCTGGGAGCTGAAACTTTAAAAGAGCTTGGAGTAGAAGCTATAATCAGGCTGTAGTTAGGTAGGATCCTACCCTAGGCACCACCATACCACTGTTGCTGCTGCCCTCCTGGCACAACTTCCTCCTGATGCCGCTTCCACTGTCTCAAAGCCACTCCAGCCACTTCTGCCACCAATGCACCACTGATGCTGTCAGACAACAAAGCACCATTTCATAGACACACGTGAGGTCGCCATGCAGCTTCCCCTAAAAGCTGCTATTATACATATTACATTTCTTAAAACAATGCTATAACCTCTGCTCATTGGGGATGGAGACATGCAGATCACTCCCTCATGTCCATTTGGCTAACTGTGCATCTGGAATTACTGATTCAGCTTGGTATTCAAAGCCACATATACAGTTTTCATGATCTTGTTAGACCTCTGCACTGTAAGATATGGAAATGTCTCCTTGGGAGTAGAACTCAGAAGTAACTGACCAAGGAAAGCAAAACATTGTAGGGGAGGTGGGCTAAAAGGAGCAGAAAAGCAATTCTCGGATTCCTCTCACCCCATCTATTGCTCAATTATTTCTTTTAGCAACCCTTTAGCAAGCAGAAACTGGGCAGCCCTGAAGCAAAGAAAAAAAAAGGATAATATGGTAAAATAATACTGAGGACATGAGTAACACTTTATTTGATAAGAAGAATCATATATGTATTCTTGGTTGTAAAGCCATGTCCTTGGGGGACTAATTAGTGCATTATAGTACATTCTGAGACAGCTGCATTTGATAAGTAGATCAACAGCTACTGCAACTATAGAATGTCATGTAGAATAGGAATAGATAATGCATTAAGATGTTTTCCTGCATGTAGTGTACATTTTCCATTTGTGTATATATATTTATATATATTGAAAATGTATTTTGTGTTTGAGTGTTTAGTACTCATTTTTTTTCATTATAATTGATTATCTTAGACCAGAGGTCCCCAACCTTTTTTGCACCAGGGACTGGCTTTAAGCAAGACCAATTTTCCATGGCCCGGTGGGGTGGTGGTGGGGCAGGTGCGGAGCTTTGGTCATATGGGGAGGATGCTGCTGTACACCGGTACTGGAAGCCGCTTCAATGAGGCCAGTCTGCTGCCCCGCCCCGGCACGCCCCACATAACATGTTCTGCCGGGGGCGGGTTAGTGAGGAGAGCCTGCCGCCCCACCCCGTCCATGCTGTGCAGGATGTCCACGTCACTAAGACCCGCCCCATCCTGCATAATGTTCTCTGCCGGGAGCTGCGAGCTGTTATGGCTACGGCAGAGAACATTATCAATCCAAAAAGAGCGTGCTCTGACCAGGCGCAGGGCCGCAGTGCTAGCTGTCAGCGGCGCCGCAGACCGGCTGAAAACCTGGTCCGCGGACCGGTGGTTGGGGACCTCTGTCTTAGACCCTTCACTATCTGTCCATTTTTATCCATGCAAAGAGCTGATCATCTTTTAGAAACATATGTAAGTCATGTAATATATATTACAAATATACGTATCTATAAAAATGTGACAATGGTAAAATACTGTTTCAATGCAATACTTTACAGTTTTTTTTTTTTTATCATAATGCAAGGTTATCAATGTACATTGTCATATTTTAATGAATATATTTCATTGTTGTATCCCTGCTGATATAAGATGTTATGGAAGGTTTGGATCAGTTCATTTTGTTCCAGTAAACACCAGTTCACTTCCTTGGAATCCATCCGTAATTTATAGGTAGAGCCTTTGTGCATTCTAGGAACACATAGCGGAGAAAAAGACATGGCAGAGAGAAGCCCTTCCCTCCATTGGAATAGCTTTATGTAGATGTAATATGCTATTGCCAGTCCTCTTATTGGTGTCTCTACCATACAGCTGTCTGCACCTTATTGGATGACCTGTTATTCTGTCCATAATCTGCAAAATGCAACATATGTTCTTTTCTAGTTGAAGCATAGTAAAGATTTGCTAATACATAATTATTATATTTCTAAGCAGGATACATTGTTTAATACCAAGTCAAAGGAAGAACATGAAAGAGCAAATGAATGAATGAACGAACGAATGAATGAATGAACGAACGAATGAATGAATGAATGCACGAACGAATGAATGAATGAACGAACGAATGAATGAATGAATGAACGAACGAATGAATGAATGAACGAACGAACGAATGAATGAATGAACGAACGAACGAATGAATGAATGAACGAACGAATGAATGAATGAACGCACGAACGAATGAATGAATGAACGAATGAATGAATGAACGAACGAATGAATGAATGAACGAACGAATGAATGAATGAATGAACGAATGAATGAATGAACGAACGAATGAATGAATGAACGAACGAACGAATGAATGAATGAACGAACGAACGAATGAATGAATGAACGAACGAATGAATGAATGAATGCATTACACTGGTACCTGACATTCGCTTGCCTATAGCTAGAGCTGCACCTGCTTTAGTCAAGTCTTTTTAATATCTGACTTAACTGAGATTAACGTTTCTAATATAACACACACTCCCACCACTTCCTCATTTTCATTTTTCAGAACTGCATATTCAGATCAAAACAAGCATTTGTCACATATGAAGATCCTGTTCTTGATTAATACCCCTGTGATAGAGAGAACATTAATTAGCACTTGATTTGGCTAATACTATAAACACTCCACCTGATGCACAGTGGGTATTGCAATTAAAATCTTAAAATGTGTTTATCACACGTCTACAGTTCAAAAGATGACAGAATGTGCCTTGTGAACGGCATAATTAATATTTCAAATCCTGTTTTCACTCATTTTAAGGCTACATAACCGTTAGCACATTCTCATTTCAGTCACAGAAAGACAGGGCGATGATGCTCTTTAGTAGTTATGTGTTTGTCAATTCATCTGAAATCACTTTATATTTATGAACTCTGGTACTTGGATTAGGTTAGATTTGAGCTACCCAGTTGGTCTTGAGTTGAATGCACTATACCCTTGTAAGTATAAAGAAATCGTACTGCTACCTACCAATTTCCAGTGCTATAAACCAGTTATACAACATCTAGCCAGGTGACAGAATTCATATATGCTGGAATAGATGGCTGTGTATATAAATTTTGGTAAATATAAACCCACAATTGTGCAGACAAGCAAGAGGACAGTAAGGCTTCATTTAAATAGAGATAGCAAGAGATTAAACAATGTCATACCCCTCATCAAAATCTGCTTCTTGCAGAGTTTTCAAGGCACTTGAAGAAGGATTGCTACCCAAAATGTTTGATTTTTGCTACACTTAGAGCATCATTGACTAAAGTGCAAATTCACCTATCAAATTAACTCTGCTACAATTTGAGTCACATCTTCAAAATAGTTGCAAATTCACTTCTCACAACTAAGTGGAGAATATGCTTGTTGAACAAGCTGACAGCAGCGAAAGCTGTCGGATGTGTAGTGGGGGAATTCGACAAGCGAAGGGCAGTGACGTCAGTCTCATCATATCCCACTAACTGTATTCTGTGAATATTATATCTATTTCTATGTCACCTTGTCCCTAGGTCATGTTGTCACTTAGTCACAGTCTCCATTGTCACTTTTGAATGAATAGTGGTCTTATACAATACCAGAGCTCTGACATCAACCCCACAATTCCCCAGTCTGATGAGGCAAAGTCAAATAGGTGAATTTGGAGCAGTTCACCTAATCGTATTTGCACCTCCGCACGCCTGTGCACGCGCACTCAAAATGATGCGAAGAGCTCCATATGTTTGTGACTCAAATAGTTACCAGAATTGGTCACAAACTTTGCTCAGTAAGTGAACATGGGGAAGTGGAGAATAGATACAAATTCACACCTCTACGTGACTATTCGCACTTTAGTCAAGGAAGCTCTGAGTCTTTGCACTTATGGAATATACTGTATAATGGATTAATTCAGGTTGGGCATGTTATAGGTATATTTTTTTACTATAGCTTCCAATGGGACAAGAAATTTCCCAGAAAGAAGACTGAATATCTAATGATGGAGAAGAGGGTAGAGCATTGGTTGGACAAGTTTTTAACACATGAATGTGCTACAAACAATGCAGTGTTTAAGAAGGTAGGTTTTATGAGTAAAGATTATGCTATACAATCATCAGATTGGCTCTAGCACATATAACTGGATTGACTAGTATTACCAGTACACTTGCTGATGAACAAGCACTGTTGATAAGACATAAAACTTATGAGCATTTGGGTATTTGTGCAGTGTTGTATGGGGCACTTTAAAGTGCACCTGTCACCTCAAAACACTAATACTAATTTAGGTTCTACTAATGAAATAAACGTATTGTAAATATATATGTATTTAAAAAAATGTACCTTTATACAGTGTTTCTCTCTGTCATCTTCCCTGTCAGCCTGACTTTTCTTTCCTGGGTTGGGTGAGCGGAGCTAAATGATGATTGACATTATAGCTCCTCTAACCAGATCTCTGTTAGATCATGATTTAAGGGATCTGATTGGAGGAGCTATAATGTCAATCATCATTTAACCCTGCCCACCCAACACTTGGAAAAGAAAAGGCAGGCTGACAGGTGAGATGACAGAAAGAAATGCTGTTTAAAGCAACCTTTTTTAAACACATATATATTTACAAAAACATTTATTTCATTAGTAGAACCTAAATTAGTATTAGTTTTGAGGTGACAGGTGCACTTTAACACTGGATAGTGGTCAGTGAAAACTCATTCAGTAAATGCCTAGTACCCAGTGTTACACTGTTTTATTTTGTGATTCCTCTTGCAAAGAATATTCAGAAGATTATATTGTTGGTATAAAAATAATAATTTTTCTTTTATGACGCATATCAAATGCCAAAATGATGGATGAGATGTAATAACACACATACATTTAGGCTGATTTCAATTCCTTGTAAAAATACAATTTTCCATGATAGTAATGAAGGTAAAGGCAACTTTAATGTAAGTATCACATTTTTTGCTTAATTTGTTCTGGAGACAGAAGCTTGGGAATCATAAATTTTACCTGTGGGGTTAAATCTGACAAAAGAAGCACACACAAAAATACTCTGTAGGGAATTAACTGCAATCTGCTACTGTAACCTATGGTGTGAAAAATATGGTAAATAATATTGATGATCAACAGATTTAAAATCTGATATGAACAAGAAGCTCTCTAAGGGGGTTATTGACTAAAGTGAGAACTCGACTGTGGAAGTGAATTCTCATCACTTCGAGTGGCTACATCCTGATTCTCTACTCCTTATTGACTAAACAGCAGCTTCCCATAGTAAATCCGTGACTGCATCCGAATTCCCATAGTAAATCCGTGACTGCATCAGAATTCCCATAGTAAATCCGTGACCATATCAGAATTCCCTTAGTAAATCCGTGACTGCATCAGAATTCCCATAGTAAATCCGTGACTGCATCAGAATTCCCATAGTAAATCCATGACTGCATCAGAATTCCCATAGTAAATCCATGACTGCATCAGAATTCCCATAGTAAATCCGTGACCATATCAGAATTCCCTTAGTAAATCCGTGACTACATCAGAATTCCCATAGTAAATCCGTGACTGCATCAGAATTCCCTTAGTAAATCCGTGACCATAACAGAATTCCCTTAGTAAATCCGTGACCACATCGGAATTCCGATTGTAAAGACGTGACCATATCAGAATTCCCTTAGTAAATCTGTGACCATATCAGAATTCCCATAGTAAATCCGTGACTGCATCAGAATTCCCATAGTATATCCATGACTGCATCAGAATTCCCTTAGTAAATCCGTGACCACATCGGAATTCTGATTGTAAAGACGTGACCATATCAGAATTCCCTTAGTAAATCCGTGACCATATCAGAATTCCCTTAGTAAATCCGTGACCATATCGGAATTCCTATAGTAAAGCCGTGACCACACCAGTAGCAGTTTATTGTGTACTGTGCCACCATCGTTAGCTGGAGAATTTGCCACATCACAGAGTTTGCTGAATACCCGAATATGGGGAAGTGGCAAATTCATACCTTTACGGGACAATTTTGACTTTAGTCAATAACCCCCTAAGTCTTATGTTAGCTAGGTAAATTTATCAATGGAGCAATCATTTACAAAGGTCTATTAATCCATAGGAAACAGTGGGAGATTGATTTTCATTATTTTAGATCCACTACTCCAATTAACCACGGATTCCTTACTGTGGAGTATTAGACGCCTGTAAACAATTGTTCCTGTTGGTGATTGCCACTGAGGTGCTTTACAAGCTCAGATAAATTAATGCACCTTTTTCTTGGGTGGGTTTGTAAGCAAGGTAGTCTCTTCCTGAAATAATATTTAGTAGATTCTTCTACCAATTTCTTTTTCTATTTACAGTATAAGCATTACTGGAGGGGGCAAATTTAGGCTTTCCAGTGGAAAGATACCTGCAGTACCTGCACGCTTGCATTCCTCCTTCTCCCCCTTCAAAAAGACTCATCTGCTGGTAAAATGCACATTTAGTTTTTCTTTCAGGCCAGTAATACAATCATTGTAAATTAACAGCAAAGCAATATAGAAAGCTGGCATCAATGAAGACTGAATTTAGCATCAGGGCCTTATTAAAAGTGTAACCGTTTATGCCCGTAGGTAAGGCACCTGACCAGTTTAGTAAAGTCCTTAATCTGTATACAAGTGAGGAAAAAAAACAGAAACAATTGTAAACCATTAGCTAAAACATCTGTGCAGCTGTGTCCCTGAATTTAAAATAGACATAAATGATTTGCTTTGCATGTACTTTACATTTATTCATATAAATTATTCTCTCTATGATCATCATGCCCCCTCGTTTATTAAACATCAGTTTACACAATAGAAATGTTATATGTTTGTGGTCTGCTGACAGTTCTATAATTGCCCAGAAACAACAAGCTGTGAAAAAAGCGAGCAGGGAATGGAATGGAGAAGGGATAAAAGCAATAAACTTAAAATACCTAACACAAAAGAAAGAGAAACATTTCCATTTATATTGGTATAACAGTTAATGATACACAGTACTTGTATAAAGGTTATCTTTGAAACTGAATTCCTGATGAAGTTTTGTTGTGTATTTGTTTTTTTCTCCTTGCTGATTGCAGACATCTTTTTCCCCCTGTGGTTAAAGAGATACTGCAGAGTTAAAATGATGAACAAACAAGGGTCTTCTTGCTCACCAGCCTCCAGCCAATTGTGCAACTGGCACAATTTATGGATACAAGGAACAATATGAAATTAATTTAGATTTGCAACAACTTTCTCTTAGTGCATCATTAATAATTTCCAGTCTCTGAAAATCCTTGATCTGTCTACAACTCAATGTCAGAATGGCCCACTGAGACAATGACAGGATTGAGACCTCCTATCTCGCAGGTTTGTCATGTGACGTCATACATCATGTGGGTGGGGCCTCCTGTCGGACTCATCAACCCCAGTCCAAAGCTGCTACAACTTCAAATATTATTAAATGAAAGGTACCTGCAGAATAGCTGACTGAAAGAAATGGGAGGAAATATTTTATCAGTGCCTTGTTACAAAAATATGTACATCTTTTATTATTCTTTATATGCTTTTAAGTTTTTTTACAGATATCAGCACAAAAGGTTAGAAAACACATAATGGACTGCAACAAGATACCAGTACCTTGTAAAAGAAACATAAATCAAAATACTTTCAAAAATAATATAGCAATACCATCTATTTGTGGTTACAGCAATGTTTTTACCTGGATTCTGGTGTTGAAGGGACAATAAACCCCCATTATGATCAAGGTTGATAGTATAAGTATGTGAACAAAAGTTGACTTTGTTGGTTGTAAGCTTTTAGTTACAATGTAAAATTATTTATTTATTGATAATACATTTATACATTCCTCTTGTAATCTCTAATAAAAATATTCCATTTAATGTCCGTTTCATCTTGCAGAGTCCATTGCCTACATCTGATTGTGTTTTCTGTTGTGTGTGTTTACTGAGATGCAGGTGCACTGAACATACTAATCAACACAACTGGTGATAAACGGAACTAATATGTTACAGTAATGGCTTCTTAGACATGTTTTCTAAAATGTTTGCAAAATGTATAAGCTATTTCAGTTACAAACAGATAACACAGCATGAACATATATTTTATGCAGCTTCTAAGAACCAAACCAACTCAACATAAAACCATTGATTAAGAGCGAAAGGGTTTCTCTTCTTTTTTACTTAGATAAGACATTAATGAAGTTGAGATCCAGAGAATGATAATAAAAAACATAATCTTTTATTAAGGAATTGTTACAGGACAGAATATGATATAGGTTACTTATTTCTGGTAAAGTCTTCCTTCCTCAGTTGTCCTACAGTTTCTCTAGCTATACAGCACTGGAGGAGAATAGAATTGCTTTGTAGCAATGTGGGGGGCCCCTTTGGAGTTGGGAGGGGGGAATTTTGGGGATGAGGCTCAATTTGCAGAGGCCCCAGATTCTCTAAAACCAACCCTGGCTATGGCCTAACCAAAAATATTTTATATTTCACCCCACACCCTGCCAATAAAATTGGGTGATCTCTTTATTCACTTTGGTGCAGAGAGTTCCTGTATTTCTTTAGATTAAAAAGCCATAACCATGGAGACACTCGTTCATTTTATTTCAGATCATATTGTTACATGTACATCATACTAAATATAGAAACTTAACAGGGAGAAATAACACATTGCTGAATGTAAATGTGTGCAGTTAACATATTCTAGTAAGGTAAATATCTTCTACAATTCAAAATGAGCCTTATAGAATAAAATGTAATGGACCAGCACTGGTGTAACAGGGGTTGCAGCGGTTGTGATTGCGACAGGGCCTGATGCATCTGAAGCGCTGCTCCCGACGACCAGTAAAACCAGAACAAAGAAAAATAATTCCATTTGGATTGGCATGGCAGTTATTCCTCCTGGTAAATTATTAAAGTTAAACTCCTGATTTGGATTATTTTGGCTTTGGTTTTCTTCCTTGTGGCTGCATCCATCTTTTATCAGTTAGGTAAACAAGCCCCCGCCTAGTCCTATTGTTTCCTAATGAACTTTAGATAATACATGTATGAAGTGACTCAGAAAGCCCAATTTTAATTCAACTCACAGAGAGAAAGAGACAACGCAAACCAAATGAAATGAGGAATTCAATTTCATGGCATTTTTGTAACTACTGCATAGGAACAACTACCATGTCAATACAAATAGCAATTTTCTTTTGCTGGTTTTACTGATAATAAACAGGATTTGTAAATATTAATAAACCAGTACAGACTAACGTATAAAAATTCTGAAGTAATGGCTTCCTTTATGCAGTGCAAATATCCAGGCTTCATAAACAGTGCAGTAGCACTTTCAGTAGGTGCTTGACAGGATTAAAGAGGTTATCTGTACGGCAGAACAGGAACTGGAATCATGCTGCTCTCCAACTGCTGTCCATGAATAGCTGCCACCATCTTCAAATAGCTTTAAGCAGCTGGCTGTGGTAATAGAAATTTTAATGAGCAACAGTTGGAGAGCAGTATGATGTCTCTCTGAAACTGACCAACAAAATGTAAGAAATCCATTTAAAAAATGTATTAATCACTGTTTTTATGCCATTAACCATTCCTCATGGTAATTCCTCCCTGGATAATTCTTTTGCTGTTCTCTATTGAAATAGAAGAATCTTTGTAATAGACTGTGAGGTTTTACTTAGCTTCCTTCCTTAATATAACCTACTGAGCCTTGGTAAATATACAGTAAACCCACAAACAATTCCTAATCAAATTGTCACAATTATGTAAATTATTGTTGTAAACCTACAGTATTATCAATATGGTCATTTCTAGAGGTGCACACTGAAATGAGATGCGTGGTTCGGTTTAATCAGACAAAATCCTACAATGCCAATCCAAGGCAGATTCAAATTTAATTAGATTAAGTCCTAATAGATAGGAATGGATACCAGCTAAATAGGAAACATATATAGAATTAGGGTTTGGTATGACCTTAATGAAATGTAAAAGTTTAAACAGAAACCAGGAGTTAATATTGAATTTTGTTGGGAGACCTGCACAAGCTACATTTATCTTTTGGAAATCCAGAGATGGAGCCTTGCCTTGAATACTGATTTATACGATGTCCACATAAATTAATTCCTTTTTTTTCTAGCCACTTGAAATTCTATTTTTTCCCCATTAAAATCTAAACAACATAAGTGGGAAACAATGTGTTTCTAAAAGGAACACATGGAAAGCTGCAGATGTAAAAGTCCCATGGCTGTACAATTCCATGTACTATTGTAATGCTCTAACTGCCTCCTGCATCTTACTACATCATAGTTTGTTCCTTTCATTCCTCATGTGACTAGTCTTGAAGACTGAATATTGTCCATTGAGGGAAATGTATACTGAGGACTTGGCTTATTTTTAAAAGTTTCTTGATTTAATTTTTTCCTGTTCTATTTGACCTATGCACTGGATCTTTTTGCTAATTCCCTCTGCCAACCTTTATACATGCCTATTATACATGCTATTGCTTGGTTTGATTGATGTCCTTCCATTCAGCAGTAGAAAGTTTTGTTTTTGTGAACACTGAAGTGATTGGCTCAAAGTCCTTTGTCTATTCAGGATATAAAGACATATCTAGGTGTGTGCTGGATCAAGGCACTGGGAACATTATCCCTGTTAATACATTTCCTTTGGCACAGGCTGTCCACCCAAGACCATCACTTTGTAGTTTGAAAGCTCATATTTCTCTTAAAAGATTTTATTATTAGTCCAAGAAAAGTTATGACATCTATCTCCTACATTCAAATCTTTTACAGGACTAATACTCTCTCAAACACAGGGGTCTCAAACTCAATTTACCCGGGGGCCGCTGGAGGTAGAGTCTGGGTGAGGCTGGGCCGCATCAGGTTTTCCACAAGAAAACAGCAGATTAAAAATAATACATGGCCCTGCGGGGCAATCAGCGGCTCTGTGGAGCAATATGCAGCTCTGCTGGGTGATTTGCATCTGCTGGAAAAATTAGCACCTTTGTGGGGAAATACGTGGCTCTGCGAGGCAATGTGTGGCTTTATGGGCTACTGGCGCATCTGTGATTTTTTAAAATTATAATTGGGGGTAGATTTTATGGCTGGGGGCAAGCTGGGGACACAGGGGGGTATTATGGGGTCACTGGAGTGTGTGGGAGTATTGTGGGGGGCATTGGGGATTATTTTAATGTTTTACAGTGGTGGCCGTGGGGGGGGGGAATCAGGGGGGTCAGGGGTTGCTATGGGGGAGTGAGGGGGGTTGGTGAGGGGGAGTTTTACTTACCCCCCAGGCAGAGTTTGGCAGCATGTGCTATGCTGCCACTGCTGGCAGCACATGAGAGGAGAAAAAACCCGGAAGCACTGATCACATGCGCTCCAGGGTTCCTATTGGCTCCTGTGATCGATAGGGTAACAGAAGCCCTCCTCTTTGCACAGAGGGAGTCAGCTAGGACTCCCTCTGTGTCGGATGCAGCGCTCCACCAGTGAAGAAAACTCCTGGTGGAGCGCAGGACCAGGGGCCGCAAACGCGCATCCTGAGGGCCGCAGTTGGCTCGCGGGCCACAAGTTTGATACCCCTGCTCAAAAACCTGTTTGAAAACTTTGGGACATACTAAATCTTGATTGTTGAATGAAAAAGTACTATTCTTGCATAAGGTTAAAGGCAAGTAAACATTTTTTATAATTTTGCCATTATAGAGCACTGTTTCACATTTTTTTGATGATAGTGTGACGTATTGTGACATAAACACATTTTATTCCATTGATGCCAATGAGAAATAATGTGGAAATCAAACAAATTAACTGTGTTCAAGATGGACCTGCATCATGACATTACATTATGATATTAGTAAGTCCATACTGTTTCTCTATATTAGTGTCAGCACTAGGAATTAGCTCAAGCCCTGTGTCCTGGGCTTCTTCAGAACCCAGGCAACCCCAATGTTCACTGATGTCCATTTGGGGCAGGCTTTCTTCTGCAGGGAGGATCAGGATCCAAGGATCACAAGAGACAGCCAGACAGAGCTGCAAACCAAGTATCAACAAGCAGGTGATGTATGCAGACAGCAAAGTACAGTATAACAAGTTTCAAGGCAGGCATCAGAGAATAAAGAGTTAGGATACATACTGGAGTTAATACACGTACTGTAGAAAGCAAAAACCAGCTTGATCAAAGATAGCAAGTGATGAAGCATATATATATACCTGGAAATTGGCTGATGATCTATACCTGAGCAGTATAGCTGCAGCTGAAAAACAGAATTCCCACCCAGGAGATGGTATATAACTTCAGTCAATATTAATGCTCTGCAGATACAATAGCAGAAGAATCTCTGCACTGGAAGCAGTATGTCCTAAGTTCAAATTCCAGAAGGTGCTGAACTGGCAGAGGTTTTCAAGCAAATCAACCCAACAACTAATAACTAGCCTGGGGGCTAAGCTGTATAGAGTAGTTTCTTAACCTAGTGGAGGTGCCAATAAACCCCTTCCCCCGAGTGACATCACTCACTATTCAGAGAGCATGATCTTGTGTGGAATCCCTTTCCCTTCTCCTGTTCCTAACCCTGAGCATGCGCAGATCAAAGCTGTTCAACTGCCTCTGTGGTCAGCTGTGGAGAGAGGAATTCAGGGAAAGAAAGGGGCATGGCCCCACACAGTTGGGAACTGGTTCACAGAGACAATGCAGTCACAGGGGGATATTGAGCCCTGCTGAATTAAGAGGTGAGCCAGAAGTTTCTTAATTGCTATATTGCTTGACAATACTGTAGGTAATTGGGTCTTTCCTTTTAGACAGGGTTACTTTACCCTTTAAGTTGTTGGATCATCAAGTGAACTGTTTATGTGGCATAAATAACCATACCAAATATAATTATTAACATTTTTATGGAGCACCTATGTACCTAAAATTACTAAGTCAATAGACATAGACAAGAATGTATTGAATATGTAATTGAGTATGTCTTGATTGAGTGTGTGGGGAACACAGTATCATAAATATGAGCTCATTAACCCTAACACAGGATCTATGATCATACAAGCTTATCTATATCAATGTCAAATCATCTTTCACCAGCAATTAAACATCCTTCTCCCTAAACAGGCTCAGCTCATTAACACAATCCTTTGTTTTCTCCTTTAAAATAATATAACACCAGTCGGTACTTTCTCCTTTACAATATAATTTGTTAATCTCTCCTTTTTCCCAACACTATGACCTATTGTTGGAGAGAAGAGTAACATAATTTCAATCCTTGTATGTCCTTATGTACATATGTAGAATTTACAAATTATCTATCTATCTATCTATCTATCTATCTATCTATCTATCTATCTATCTATCTATCTATCTATCTATCTAATGTTTCGGCATTCCAAAATCTCCCAATCCGGCCCCCTCAGCGTCACCTCATTCATTAGACAGTGATGTCACAAGTGGCCAGGAGGTGTCTCCTTCCTTGGCGCTGATTGGTCCCTCAACCGTATATAAACAGAGCCGTGTTAGCATTCGGCGTCTGTTGCTATTTGCAGCTGGGGAGAGAGGGTGGTTGGGGGGAATTGGGATTATTAGAAAGTCCCGCTGAGTGGAGACAGTTAGGCAGTCCTCCATCGTCGAATCTTTAAACTGGGAACAGTGGGAGGAAAATTGAAGAAAAGGGAAAGCTTTATTAAGTGTTCTCTGTAGTACCTGCTAGGCAGGTTTAATTATCAAACAATATGTGCTAGTTCGATACAGTCTGAAAGATCGGAAGCACCGGCCATCAAGCTAGATCAAATCTATTTAACTGCCTCAATACTCTGGGTTAAAGGTTCTATTATAACTCAGGATTCATTTATATCCTTTCACTATATACTGTATATTGGACATAAACTCTGCACATATAGCATCATACTCTTTGTAAAGTTTGCTCAAGGTACTATAATGAACATACAGTATGTATAATTGATAACTTATTTGTTGCAAATTCTCCCTTTCACCTGCCTAATCTTACTCTCATTCAGAGTATTTAACTTAACTTCTAGACCTACTATATGTAAGAGCTGAACTATCAAATAACATTATTTGCCTACCAACTATAAATCGGTATCAACTCCCTGAGTAATCAGTTATGTTACAGTGTATTAATCTTAACTTAATCTTCACTCTATATTAAGAGAAAGGATTGGGAAACCTGTTAGGGTCAACCCTTAGATCTACCATTCAGTAATACACACATTTGTATCTGACTAAATCACTGTGACACCATTCAGCCATCCTCCGATTTCACACTTTATTATCTATTTATTTTTCGAAATGCTCTGAATAACTTCTCAATTTCTCTTATGGTAACAGGTACCTTTGTCTCCTTAGCAACTGGAATTGACTAACTTAGGGAACCTAATTTTATCTATAAATATAATAGAGTATAGTTATCAATACTTACCTTTAAAAAGCTCCATAAAAGAGAGCGATACATACTTCGGTAATTTAACTTGAGGGAACTACAATCATTATTTCCCTCTTATACTATACTGTTTCCTAACCAGGCAAAATTGGTATTTTCTTTTAAATTTTGCTTCCACGGTTTTCTTTTTAATGGTTCAATAAAAGTTATATTTTAACTCATTCCAATTTGGATCATATCTGCACTTTAGTCACTTTGGTTAAGTGTGTGAGTTTCAGTCAACCCTTCCCCCCTTTTTTTGCCCCAAGTTTATGAATTTGAGTTGGTGTGCATGACATAAGGGCTATCCTAATATTACATAGGATGCCACAGTGATACTGTATCTTCAATTATCAACAATGCAATACATACCACATTAAAGGACGCCCCCCCCCCTCAACCTGCGACGACCCCCCTGTTTGCGCCACCCCTCTTACCTCCAACACTGCCGTTCAGCCGTGGCTCAACTTTAAATCTCCCAATTGGCAGAGATTTAAAGTTGAGCCACGGCTGCAGCCGGCACTCTGAAAAATGCGCCCCTAGCATTTGCCTACTCTGCCTGATGGCAGAGCCAGCTCTGGCCTTGGGTCCCATTTAATAAACATATTATTTACAGTGTTCTAGTTTTGACATTTAAATCACTTCAGCCTGTTGCCCCTCCTTACATATCATCCCCTGTTCACTTGTATGCTCCTAGCCGTCAGCTCCACTCTTCACAAGGCAACCTCCTTCAGGAACCCATCACTAAGACTGCCCATTCTCATCTTAAACCTTTCTCTCTTGCTGCCCCTTATCTTTGGAATTCCATACCCGTCTACCTCTGCCAAGGGCAATCCATCAATATCTTCAAATCTAAATTAAAATCTTATCTCTTGGAGCACTAGCACATGTCTATATTTTATATTTATGCAACTATTTATTCAAAATTTATATTTTTTATTTATTTTGCTACCTATAGACAAATGAACTGTCACTTTATACCTGTACTACTGAAATTGTTACCCTCCCATCTGTTTATATGTCTTCCTCTCTATTTATATTGTAATTTGTAAGCTCTACCTGATTATATATGCTTATAATTTACTTCACTTGCTCTTCGTTACTCACTTCCCTTGTCTGTATTATAACTGTACTGTTGGATAGTACAGAGCTGCGTAATCTTGTGGTGCTTTATAGATAAAAATATACATACTTGATATTTGATGCCCTCACTACTGCATCCTGACAGATCTGTCCTACATTTTGGAATATTTGCAATCCTGATATATCAGCTTTCCCCTACAGATTAATAATATATTCTGGTGTGCTGAGTCTGCAATACAGATTACCATTATATAGACCTTTACAGTACTGGACCAAATACTGCAACATTCCTATCCTGATAATAAGAAGCTTATTCATTAAAGGCTGATTAGTCGCATAAAGGTGAGAATTCAAATTTATTCACCACTCCTCTATATTCAGCAAAATCTGTAATGTGGCGAATTCAAGACCAATTCAAAATCTTACATCAGTTGCAGACATATGAAGCACTTCTCATAACTTTTATGTGTGTGTACAGGTAATTTGTCTATTAATCAAGAGTCTGTTGCTGTAGCAAATTCGACAAGGTGAACTGTGTAACATTCAACAGTTTTATCCACTAGATTAAAGTGGCAAATGAAGGGGCTGATGGTGGGGCTGCTACTGTCTGATTAATTACACCACACTATGCAAGAGATGTCTACTGATATGCTCAGGTCTTCACTATAGGAATCCTCTGTTTAATGAATAAGGAATAAAGAGTTCCTAAAAGAGGGTAGTGACCCAAAATAATGAGAATTCACTTTGCCAGTGGAATTCTCACTTTGATAAATAAACCCCTTAAAGACTTTTTAGAAATAAGTCTATATTTTTAAATATTTTGTGAGTGTTACAAACTACAATTTAGATGAATTTAGCCTCTTTTTGTACTGAAATTCACTACACTTTTATTTTATCTTACTTAAATTCTAATGGATATTTGTTTTGCTTTTACAGAGATACAATCATGGATAGGCTAAGTGAAGTAATGAGTTGTCTAATAAAACAGGAAAACGACAGAGCAATGTGAGGTTAGAAAATCCAGAGTTGACATATGAAGTTTGTAAAAATCATGAATTCAATTAGCAGCTTCTATTCTTGGGGATGAATAATGCATGAGCACACAGGACAATGGAGAAGTAGACAGAACTCCTTTTGCTGAACACTTTGTATGTAGCAACTAATGGACCAAAGCTAAAAAAATGTTTCTTTCTGTATTAAAATTGAAATTGAAAAATTAATGAAAAAAAAGAAAGTTAGTGGTTCTGTTTATGTAATTAATTTTTCTACTAAAGAATGCAGTGGTTCATGCCGGCATGTAGAAATGCACAGTATATTACATTATAGATAGGGTTTCTAGATTCATATACTGGAACCTGAAGAAGATGCTGTATTATTTCTACAGCAATCTTTTCATGTAATTTCATTTCTTTTTTCTGAAATTGTATTAGCTGAATTTGGTAAATCATATTACGGTAGACAAGGCAATTTCGATCAAAATTAATTGAATTAAAAAGCTAAAACAAAAACATGTTGAGATTCTATAGATCTAAAATAATACCAAGCAATTCTATGCATCTTTCCACCTTTATAAAGCATTACACCAAATGGAAAAGCTAAACTAAAATTGAATAGACTTACCTACCCTGCCACCAACTACTATACACATTTAAGGACAAGGGCTGTAATTGTGACCAACTTGTCAACTTTGCTCCCTGCTAATATATTTGAATTTATGTTATGGAAAGCCCTTGGCAATGAGAGAAATAATTACTGTATAGTTTATGGACTATATTACTGAAACCATAATAGTTGCAGACAATAGGGGATGTGATAGAAATGTACAAATGTTTCCAAGGTCCATAAAAGTATATGCCCATTAACTGATACCATTAAAAAGGACACTATATACATTTTTTTGTGCTGAGATACATTGATTCCAGTAGTGTTGGGGTTTTAAAAGTTTAGAGACTGAAACATGGGCGTTCGCAGGGGGGGGGGGGGGGGGGGGGGGGGGGGGGGGGGGGGGGGGGGGGGGGGGAAAGGGAGGACCACCTATCAAGAAATGGGGTGCATTGGGAGTAAATCTAACCTCCAAAGCACCTCGTCCTACCCTATCTGCCTAATGGACTGTTACGGATCTCAGGGAACAGAATTGGGTGCCATGGGACTGGGTCACCACAAGAAGCACTCTAACCCCCCCACTGGTAGCAGCTAGATAAAACTCACAATAATCACTGGTGGAGACCTGGATCAGAACTGTAACTTTAGAGCAGGATAACTTGGAGCAGTATAGTAGAACTGTAACTCACAGCACCCCTGGGCACATGCTGAACTGGAACTCACAACACCCATTACACCACATAGGGCAAGAAGATCTACTGGGATATACTGTGAAAAACAAAATGTGGCAGATCCCTTTAACAAAATGGAATCTTGAGCATAGGCTGATCGGGAAACAGATAACTCAGAAACAATGGCAGAAAGATCTGTTGGTAAGTTTAACCATAATGGACATAGAGACTGCTTGTTACCTGTACTCATGGTTTAAATCTCCCACCACTGACATCACTCATGATATCAACAGCCAGGGATAGGTACAGAACCTGGAAGTGCTGAACTATAAAAGAACTCGGTGCTTATAGGTACCACTGAGCAATACTCAAGAGCAGCACAAGGAGCTGCATGGCTTATAATATGGACTACTGCAACCATCCATTAGGTGGATAGGGAGTCCTTAATGCATCATGTGATTGTTATGTCATGATATCACAGTATTGATCCCCCTGCATTAATCTCTG